>BJCM01091169.1:0-10650 GCA_018326385.1 Flaveria bidentis | reverse complement strand
CGCCCTCGCCGTCGCCCTCGCCGTCGCCCTCGCCGTCGCCCTCGTCGTCGTCGTCGTCGTCGTCGTCGTTATCATCATCGGAATTATAACTATGTAATATTTAGTACTTTGTATATAAATAAGAAAATATTTAATTTTAATAAGATATAGTTATAAATATATAAATAGCAAAAGTAATTTTAATTATTATTTTAAAAGTGTATGTATATATATACATACATATATATATATATATATATTTATATGTGTGTGTGTGGTTTTAAATGTTATTCCCCTCCCCCTTTTACTGTATTATCTTATTAACTCAAATCTAATGGTTAATATTAAACTAATGGTAACTTGAATATATGATGTTATCATGTGTCATATATATTATTATAATAAAAAGGGGTAAGATAAATATCTTACACCACTTCTATTTTATTTTTAATTTAAAAAGTTTACTCCTTATATTTCTATACATTTATAATTTTTTTATACTATTTTATTATTTATAAAAATAACACCATAAAACTTATTATATTTTTCTTTCTAATTCCATACAGTCTTGCCTAAATTTATATTGTAACTATTGTAAGAAACACTTACATCAATGTAATGAAAACTAATGTTTTAACAATGAATGTAATGCATAGTTACACCGTAACTACACTACTATAACAAATACTTATATTAGTAGAATGAACAAGTTAATTCATTGAAATGCCGGTTTAACAAATATTTTTCATGTAAAACCATCGATTCAATAAAATATTTAGCGGACAATGTAGACCAGATACATAAAGCAACATATCTATAACTAATGTTTTCTGTTACAAGAGAATTTAGGCTCGCTGGAGCTATCTGCAACATGGGAGTGCAGGATCCTTCGTGCTATTTACTACTCGTAGTTATGAAGCGCCGGGATTCAATCAGTCCGAGCACCTTTAACCTATAAATCATCTTGTTATGAAACTTGAAGTGGCATATATGTTGACGGGCACTTCCTTAAGTATGAGGGAGTATGAGATTTGATTTTATAAACAAATTGCTTATACACATATGGTTATATCGTCTAACTATTTTAGAGTCTTAGTTATGACTCACGAACAACTATGATCTTCAGATAGAAAATAATGACTGAGTTAAGACTACTTGGGGTAATGCTTTATATTGTAATTTGTATTTTTAATGCACTGGATGCGTGGATTATGTAGACACTGTAAAGTTTTAATTCAATCTAGCATTTATGGTCTTGAATATTAAGTCTTCTGTTGTATATTTTTGTAAGTATGATACAACATGTTGCCCTCGTGGGTTTGGGGTGTGACAAATCCTCTCTTAAAAAATCCACGAGTTGCTTTATTTTTGAAAATAGTAATAATTCATATTTTAATTAAAGTAGTGACCTTGAAGTGTTGCAAATGGTGCGGTGGAGGACCAAAGGGCAATGCCATGATTGTGGTAAGGTGGCAGTTTGGCACGGTGACAAAACTATAGAAAATCTGAAACTAAAATTAAGATATCTTGATTTGAGATTGGTCCACAACGTCCCTTTGTGTTAATTGATTGTCCCTAGAATTACAAAGATGATCGATATCCAAAGAAGCATGAAAAAAAGGATAATTAAAACATCTGGACATCCAGCGACCATGTCATAAAACAATGTGTTAAACCGAAGCCTGATGATGTAGTCAGATGGGAGTGAAATTAGGGTGACGACGATAAACATGACCAAAGTCCAAAACCAATCATCTTGGCAGCAAACAATACCAAGAAAATGTGATTGTTTCACCACTTTCCATGTGTCCATGACGACGATAATTTTTTTCTCGAACTCATTAGCAGGATAGATGATTCGATGCTACATTTAAATTTCACAGATTTTAGAATATCTATTAAAATATAGATCTAAAATTGGGACTTTATTTAGAACGTGACAGTTAAAAAAAAGTTAATCTCGATTTTCGTCCCTGAGTTTTGCAAATTGTCTCCACTTGAGTATCAACGTTTATTTTGTCTCCATTATTGACCAGAGTTTTGCAAATCGTTTCTATTTTCGTCATTTTGACTAACGATGTTAACATTCTCTGTTAGTTTTTTTTTAAAATGACCAAAATACCCCTAAAGGCTACAAAATATCACAAACTCACTTTTCAGTTTCATCTTACTCTCATTTTTTATTCTTTCTCCACAACACCACACACCACGACCACTACACACCACCGCCACCACACAACGCCGCCAACACACACCACCACCACATATCACCACCACGGCCACCACACACCACTACACCTCACACCCGCACCACACACCACCATCACTACACACCACTGCCGAACCATCACTACATACCACCACCACCGCACACCATTGCACCTCACACCACCACACACCATTGCACCTCACACCACCGCACCTCACACCACCGTCACCACACACCATTTCCACACCACCACCACCACACACCACCACCACCACACAACGCCGCACCTCACACCCGCACCACACACCATCAACAAACCACCACCGCACCACACATCATCCATGAAAACATCGTCTCCTTCCACAAAATGAAATGCTATTACACCCAATGTACCTTCCAATTTCTTTTGTTTCTTTGCGTCTCTTCCAATAATAATACTCTCAAAACCCTAAGCTGTGCTAACCACACCTCTGCCCGATTGTGCTCCTGTTAATCTCACAAACATCAAATCGCTCGAGTATCTGCACAACGACGACGAATTCGTCACGACGGTCGGGATTCATCGTCGACGATTGTGGTAGCGGGATTGTGTGGTGGCGGTGATGTGCGGTGGCGGTGTTGTGTGGTGGTGGTGGTTTGTGGTGTGTGGTGGCGGTGGCGTGTGGTGCTATGGAGAAAGACGAGAGAGAGAGAGAGAGAGAGAGAGAGAGAGAGAGAGAAATTGAAAGAGATGAGGTGTTTTTATAGCCCTTAGGGGTATTTTAGTCTTTTAAAAAATCTAACTAAAATATTAATACTGTTAGTCAAAAGAACAAAAAATAAAAATGATTTGCAAAACTAAGATCAATAATGAAAACAAAATAAACGTTGATACTTAAGTGGAAACAATTTGTAAAACTTATGTACGAAAACCGAGATTAACTCTAAAAAATATAACAAAAGAACTAAACTGAAATATGTAATTCTCACTTGTCTTAAAAGAGTTCCATTTCACTGATTTCAGTGACCTAACCGACAATGGCAGTGAAATTGGGGTGATATTGTGTCCCGTTGTTCATGTGTGAAAACATTTGCCTTCATCTCTGATGCTACCAAATTTTAATCGAAGTTCTGAGATCTAATGATATGATTGATCTCACTTCTTAAAAGTATTCGATTAGCAAATGGCTAGGGTTAGAAATTGGTACAATCAATCAAAATCAGCTACTTTGATTTGGTTCTTCTCCTTAATCACCTTCTACGCTGTCTTCCGTATGGCTTCTAAGCTTTCTACTTTTTCAACAGGTAACCGATCGATCGATTGTTCGTTTTAGTTTAATTTTAATGTTTGATTCTGAATCTGTTTGAGCTTCGATTGTGCTTCAAGTTGATGTTAATCGCGTAAGTCGATAACGGTTGAAATTAAGCAGATGATGTTCCGGTTTCGAATGGAGAGAGGGTGAAATTGTATGACAAAATGAGCAGGGATTTGGATGAACATGGTGCGCTTTTTCTTAAACATGGGAAAACTTCTCAATCATTGCTGCTTTCTGATCTCTTTGTTGTTAAAAATGGATCTGTGACTCCTGCGTCGAAGGTGATTATGTGATAATAATGATACATTTATAAGTTCATCTATTCATTTATTCAGATTATGGATGATAAGTAGCTGATGTATGTTAGTGTTGTTACTTCTGCAGGCTGCAAATCCTCCTGTTCGAGCTAATGTCTTGTATTTGAGCACTGACTACTCAATTCCTATCGCGTATGAAAAATTTAAATCATACCATAGCTTCAGTTTATATATAGTTCTTTCTTGACTACTTGATTAATGTTGTTGTTATCGTTTCTATGAATTTATGAGTTTTGTTTCTTTATGCAGTAAAGCAGTTAGGGACATATTTTCGCCGACTCTTAATGAAGGTAAGTTTAATGTTTTATAAAGTATGCATATAGGGTCGGCTACCATATGCAAAAACTTCCATTGTTATCTTGTTTATTTTATTTTGCAAAGATTAATCATTTGTGGGTTAGTAATTTGGTTTCAGAATTCTGTGGTATACCATTTTAGTATGTTCCATGCTTCACATCACATTCTACCCGTTCCAGCTTCACAAGAGGAAGTATGCATGTTTCTGTAGCACCTTCATTCCTTTTAATTTTTTTAAATGTTTGTTTTCTTTACTGAACGTTAATTTTGGCAGATTGAGGTTGAAGTGGATGCTGTAAAATCAGTTGCAGATCATCTCTGCCCGATGAGAATTTGGTTGGATAGGGTCGTTTTGACTTCAACTGGTGTGCTTTTGGGTTGCTGGCAGGTACAGTTCTTTTATAGTTGTTTTAGTGTGTTATGATTTTCTTGACTTTACATGGATAGGGAATTTATTGATTTATTGCATGTTTTCATTTTTTACTTAGGTGATCTCGGGGACAGATCCTGTTAATATCCGTTCTAAATTGAGGGATGCTCTTCCTCGTGCACCAGAAAAGCAACTTGTAACTACCAATTTACCAATCTTATCGCTCAACTTTTATATTAGATTGAATCATTGAAATAACATATGTGTTGATATCCTGTTAACTAACTTCTACTTTTATGGTTTAGTATGCTCCTGCTATACTTCATACATCACTTGCAAGGATTCTTGGTCACCCTAAAAATTTATCTGAGGTTAGTATTCAATGCTCATGTCCTAAGTTTCAGTTAGTTCACATATACACTTTTTTATTGGAATAAATGTGTTGGTGCACATTACCCAACCCAACATTTTTCCTCTCTAACCACCGGCAAATGTTTTCACCAAAAGCATTTGACCCAGTGCGGAACTGCGGAAGCACAAAAGATAAAACAGAATACTATCAAAGAAAAAATTGATAATTTTCAGAATGAAATAACTTGTACATCATGTTCCCTTTTATAAGGAAATCTAAGTTTGACTAGAATGGGCAAATCTTGGAATGTTGACATTCGAAAGCCTAAAGTTGACCCTAGATGACAGTAATCACATAATTAACAACATTCACGGTTCACGTGTTTTTACAAAGAAAACAAAACTTATCAAAACGGCTAAATCTTGGGGGAAACCATCAGAGTGGAAATCAGGCTCTAAGTAAGGAATTTCCGCCTGTTAACACCATTTTTATCCATATTTAAGGGTTCCAGAACCCATCAACCCAGACAAATCACAAGTTATACCCGTTTTTAGTCCACTTGTTTTTATCTCGTTGCTCCAAATTCGAATCTACCAACTCAAGAATCGTTTGTTAGCATGACTATTACTGTTGTAGGATGATCATGTGTGTAATGCACTTGTCTTTCTCTCTTCATAGCAAGTTTGGTGGTGGTTATGGATTGGACCCGCCTGTTAATATGGTTACTTTATAACTTCAAGCTTACTGCTTTGACATGTGACTGTTACTAATTAGGGAACGGATAGCGCTACAGAACTGCAACACTTTCATGAATTAGTAGCGCGTTTGAACAATCGCATTCGTGGAACTAAGGTGGTCACTTCACATTTCTTAATTATTTCATCCAACATCAATTACTTTCTTGTTCATATATGTATGACATTAAACTATCACTTGCAGGCAACAATCTCTGAGCTGTGGTATGTAGAAGAGTATGATGTCTTGGCTTTGGCGTTAGACGGGAAGATGAAAATACGTCGTTTTCCATTTCGATGTTTGAAAGCGTGAGGCTTGAATAAATATCTTTTATTTTTGATAGCTTTATAATGATCTTATAAGTCTTGTATTTTATCACATGTATCATGTTCAATCGTAGAGGAGTGTGAATATTCTCCTGTGGTAATAATTTATATTTGCCTAAATTTCACTTGTTCAAAAATATTCAACGAAGTTACGTGGTCGTGATTCATGGCAAATGACAAGTGATTTTCTGTATGTTGATCTTAATTTATATTTATAGTAGTTAAGTGATCTGGATCTATACTTTAAGAATATATTACTAAACTAGTTTTAGTAAACCCGTGTATTACACGAGTTAATTAAATAAAATATTAATATAATAAAATTTATTAATTCTAAAATGATATTTTAATTCTAATATATAATAAACAATAATATTAACTTTTTAAAATTTTATTTTTAAACTTTTATAAAAAAATAAACATCTTGTTTTAAACAAATCGTATAAAATGTCATTTTTAAAAGTTTCCTATTATAACTGTCAAATTTGATTATTATTTGTTTATAAAAACATGACTTCTTAAAAATACCAATTTAAAATATTCCATATTTTTAAAAAAGTTTTATGCTTTAAAAATTTTATTATTTTATAAAAAATTATTTATTTAGAAATAACATTAATAAATAGATTTCTTTCTTAATTTATTAAATCTAAAAAGTTGTTAAATGAGTATTATTAGTAATTAAGACAATTATTTAATATAAGAGACAAACGAAAAATATTTAGTGAGAATAATTGTAGTGTTGACACATGTCTTCCCAACATACATTTTTCTTAGAACAGGTGGGCTATTAATATGTTTGTGTGCTTTGTGATGCATTTAACTGTTGAAAAACTTAACATTCTCAAAACTTTATATATAATAGAAAATCATTATGTAAACCCAGATTCGTTACGGTGCAGTAAACCATGAAAAACATTGAAACGATTGAAACATTAGGTAGAGAAACTCAAACCTAAGAAACACCAAAACATTGCGTAAACTCACGTGCATTGCGGCGCAGTATGCAGCAAAAGAAATTGATGTGCTCGAAAGTTAATGTAAAAAAACCTAAAATAAACATGTTAAAAGTACGATTTTCATGCCGTTAAACCATGAAAATAAATTCGCTACTATTAATTAAAACTCAGGCTTCAAAATAAGATCAAAATGACACACCCACATAACTAGACTTTCGCCACCCCAGGCTTCAAACTTGGGTAGGGTGCTTCACGTCAAGCAAGCTAGACCACCAAAACCAATACCCTATCCGCTTTAAATGAGCACCACTTTCCTATTTAAGATATAGTATTATACTAAATATGTTTCGAAACTATTTTGTTAAAATAATTTAATGTTTTTTTCTAATAAAATCACTGACTTTAAATATGTGTTTCAATGTTATGAAAAAAAATAAGGATAGAATTTTACATGATTAAACGATGCAAATAAAACATATATGAATACAGGTTTCAATAGATGCTTTTTAAAACTTTTGAAACTTTTGAAAAAAATATGTATGAGTGACTAAATTAGAACACTTTTAAAACTTGGTTATTATTATATGACATTTTTTCTTTTATTATATTCAACTATTTATAAATTCCTAATATTACTTGATAAAGGGTTCAATAGATGCTTTTTAAAAATTATTCAATATTAAAATATTAACACGTGTCTTTTTAATTAATATTAAATTAAAGACAAAATTGACTTGTCCCCTTCTCAACTTTTACTTTAATTTAAACGGTTGTTACTTTTACATACGATATTTTTATTTTATAAAATTACATCATAGAAACGATTATATTTTTCTTAGAACAAAGTTTTTGTTTCACGTATTTTGGATCATGTGTAATTTTATTAAGTTTTTGTGTAATTTTTTGAATTGACGATGATTACACAATTACCTAATGACGATCGTGAAAGTTTACTTTTCAGCATTGTATTATTCCAAAATCTTCAGTTAAAAAAGACAATGTTTAATATTAGACACAATGATTAGTATTAGACATAATGACCAGCACTATCTTGATTATCAATATTAGACATGATGAATTGCTTGATGGAAATTATATAATGACCTAATCAGAATTTCACATAAAAAATTACATTTACATTATGTTATTTAAAAATTATTATTTTAGAAAAATAAAATAAAAACACAAAGATCAACATTAAACACGATGATCCAACGAATATTACACAATTACCTGACGAATGTTACACAATAAACTAAAATAACGTGAAAAAAACTTCGTCTTATACGTGTTTTAAAGATAAAAAAATGATTTGTTTTTTTCTTAAAAATAATATTGTATGTAAAAGTTATAAGCGTTTATAGAAAATAATGAAACTTGAAAATAGGGTCAAGACTAAAATATCATTGGTATATCATTTTATAAGTTTAATTATTTATCATTATACAATTGAACTGTTTTAACACTTATATATATTGCTAATAATTATTCTCTCCCTGCTCATTTCATTCTTTTTAGAATAACTCAACCCAAACAATTTACGTGTGATATAAAATTTTATTTATAATCCACTAATCCTTATCAAATTATTTTAAAATCCCACGCCAAACTTACATTCACAAAATCTTTCAAATAAGGTATTTGAACCAAATTAAAACAGTCGACTGGACAGAATGATCTCCACTATGACGATCGATTTATGAGGTTAGATCCTCTTCAGTTGAAACAGTGAAATTAACTGAACCAGTAACACGAATTCACAGTCCATTAACTTTCACATGATTAAATTACATGCATTAATTATAAGAAGAAAAAAAAATAGAATGTTAGTTTTGTGACTCTAGCAAGATACGTGTATTAAGTACAATCCATCAACTTTCACATTAACTTTCACCTAATTAAGTTAAGTGTATTAACTAATAAACTTTAATCCAGCTGGTTATAATGAGATACTCATAATATGTAAATAAAATGATGATATGGGTTCAAATCTTATTATGGGTAAAAATACTCAAAGTATGAGTTTCCTACTGAGGAAGTTGAAGGTGTTATCACGGCTAAAAAACAAATAAGTAAATCCGATTAAAATAACACTTATTATTCGAAGGAAAGTGTTACTTATGCCGTTTCACAAAAAGTTACGTGTATTAATTTGATTTTATATACAATTTATTAAGACAAACAATCCAATCATGAAACGCAATAATTACAAGAACAAATAGATTGTAAGTTTTATGCCTTCAATTAATTAAACAATAATAATGAGACACATTAAGCACATGTGACAGAGTGACAATAGAGGGTGTAACACGTGGAAAACACACAATAATATCCAGCGTGGCATTTTCAATTAGCATTTACAATGAACGTACATCACAGGCAGCTGCCGCCCACGCTCCCCCCTCCCCTATAAATAATATTCTATTGTCCGCCACACGCCTCCGTATGCTCACGACGGCGTCGTACGGACCCTTTTCTCAATTATTATCATCATCATCATCATCAAGGTATGTGTGTATGTGTGTATATACGTCTCTGGTGCTATTTCGTATGCCCTAATTTGTAGATCGGTGGTGGACTCACGGTGTTTGATCGTGTTTGTGAGTTTAATTCGTTTGTTATGAGAGCTATGATGATTCTGCAGCTGATGTTGTGTTTGTAAGTTTTTTATTAGGTTTTTGATCGTGTTTGTGAGTGATTTGTGTTCGGATGCTGTGCGGTTGGATTGGTGTGGGAGTTGATTGAATACGGATGTGTAGTTTAGGTTTTTGTGTTTTGTGAAGTGAAATCTAGGGTTTGTGGTTGCGTATATGAAGTGAGATTTCGAGTATTCGTGTGTTATTGTGTTTGTGAGTTTAATTTGTGTTTTAGTTGTTACGATTCTTCATCTGATGTTGTGTTTGTAAGATTTTAGGTAGGTTTTGATGAATTGTAAGGCTGATTTACCCTCTGATTATGCTTTTGGATTACTATTGCAAAATAATATGTGTATAATAAGTTGTAGTTTAGATGTTTTTTTCATTTTTGGTAACATGAAATCTGGGTTTATGATTAAGTTTTAGATGTGAGAACTTGATTCTTTGTGCACGATCCTGTTTCTGAATCTAGTTTGTGTTTCAATGGTTCTGATTCTTCGTCTTCTGTTTGTTTTTATGTTTTTTTATTGGTATTGAAGAATTGATTTACTATTGGATTCTGCATATGGATTTTTCTGAAATGAATTTTGACATGTAAGTTACAGAAATTACTTTTAAGTTTTGTCACCTGAAATCAAGGGAATTTTATTTTTATTCACGTCATTTGGACAAATTTTGTGTGTAATGAGTTAATTAACTGTTATGAAAACACACCAATTGATCAACTAAAGATTGAATGAATCTTATTAAGAATATCAAGAATCAATATGAACAACGAATTTGAACTACAACAGATTTCGGAAGAAATCAAACTTCGGAAGAAATTTACTCTGCTTACTGTACACTTTCTAACTACCGATTAACGACCTTTATACTATTAGACAACTATCAAACATTGTCAAGAATAGTCCCTCAACTTTAAACAAGACTTCTACTTAACAATCTCCACCTAAGTCTTGGTTTAAACTTAACCAAGTCTTAAGCAATCAACACAAAACTTGAACTTTGATCCAGGCAGTGCCTTGGTCATCATATCTGCAGGGTTTGAATCAGTTCCAATCCAATTCACCTTCACCTCTTTAGAACAAATCACATCTCTCACAAAATACATCTTGACATTAATGTGTTTAGTTCTTTCATGAAACACACTGTTCTTTGCCAATTGAACAGCCCCT
>BJCM01091148.1:0-19079 GCA_018326385.1 Flaveria bidentis | reverse complement strand
CAGAGTCAACTCTGAAAGGATGAAAGGACAAGTTTCAGATTTGGGGGAAAACACCCTGGGTGTTAGAACTAGATTTGGGAGAATGTGGATCCCTCTCTATAGGAATCTGAGGGAGAAGATCATGAATGAGGCCCACAAAACTCGATATTCCATTCGCCCCGGTGCCACGAAAATGTATTAAGATCTGAAGAAAGATTATTGGTGGCCGGGAATGAATCAAGATGTGGCTAAGTATGTGAGCAAGTGCCTGTCTTGTCTGCAAGTGAAGGCAGAGCACCAAAAGCCATATGGGAAGATCCAGCCTTTGGATATCCCTGAGTGGAAATAGGAACACATCACGATGGACTTCATCACGAAGCAACCTTGCACGACAAGAGGAAGCGACGTGATCTGGGTGATTGTTGACGACTAACAAAGAGTGCCTATTTCCTACCAATTCGTGAGTTGTTTTCCTCTTAGAGGTTGGCGGAACAATTTATCAAGGAGATTGTGGCTCGTCAGGGCGTGCCAGTGTCTATTGTCTAGGATAGGGACACGCGGTTTACGTCTAAGTTTTGGAAGAGGCTTCACGACTCAATGGGGACTAGATTGCATATTAGTACGGCTTACCACCATAGACGGATGGTCAATCGGAAAGAACAATTCAGACATTAGAAGACATGCTACGAGCGTGTGTAATCGACTTTTGAGGAAGTTGGGATAAGCACTTACCGTTGGCGGAATTCTCATATAATAATAGTTACCATGCCAGCATTGGTATGCCACCTTATGAGATGTTGTACGGTAGGAAGTGCAGAACGCTTGTGTGTTGGGGTGACATCGGGCAAAAGGAATTGGGAAGTCTTGAAGTGATTAAGGTTATAACCGAAAAATTAGATAAGATTTAGGCATTCATGAAAGCTGCAAAGGACCGCCAGAAGTCTTATGCTGTTAAGAAGCGTAGGCCGATAGAATTTGAGGTTGGTGACAAGGTTATGCTCAAGGTATCGCCCTGGAAAGGGATCATCGGGTTTCAAAAAAGGGGAAAGTTTAGCCAAAGACTCATAAGGCCATTCCGTATTATCGCACGGGTAGGGGAAGTGGCCTACAGAGTAGAATTACCCGATGAGTTGAGTCGAATTCACCCTACGTTCCATGTATCTCATCTTAGGAAATATCTAGCAGACAATGATGCATTTGTACCATTAGAATACATTGAAGTCGATGAAAGACTGAACTATGTAGAGCAGCTGGTAGCCATTCTCGATTGGAAAGAGAAGCACTTATGTAATAAAGTGGTTCCGCTGGTACGAGTACAGTGGATACACAGAGAAGGAGCAGAATCCACGTGGGAGACCGAGGAGGAGATGAGGAAATTTTATCCTCAATTGTTTTATGACTGACAGGTTTCGAGGATGAAACCTAAATAAGTGGGGGAGACTTGTAACACCCCGAAAAGTCAAAACGAGTCATCAAGGATAATGGCCTTAAATTGTGGGTATTTAATAAAGGAAGGAAATGGGCCATGGGCTAATTAGGCTTATGGGCAAGAGCCTAAGGGATTTAGGGCCCATAACCAGCCTTCAAACCTACCTAATCAGCCACCATCTTTCACACTTGAACCCTAGCCACCAAAATTCGTAGAGAGAGAAAGTAGAGAGAGAAAGTGAAGAAAACTCAAGATTTGAAGCTTCAAAGGTTAAGGGATTGAAGATCTGAATGATAGAGAATCAAACCATAAGAAAGGAGCAACAAATCCAAGTAAGAATCAGCCTCTAAACCCTTATGTAGATCAAACCCGGGTTCTAGGGTTTTAGTTTTTGAAAAGTTGCAAAGAATCGCATAAAGGTCACATTTTTACGTATGAAAAGATGTAAAAAGCTCAGATATAGCCTCATGGATGATTAACTAAGAGATTGGAGATAAAAAGTTGCGATTTTGGGTTAAAAACAGGTTGGTTCGTAACTTTTATACGATCTGTGAAACTATGTAAGCATCCAGCGAAATGGCATATTCAAACTGCGAAACCATGGATTTTCTGCGAAACTATAGTTTCGCAGATAATTTCGCAGCCATGGAATTCCAACGAAAGTTGGGGCGAAACTGCCATGTGAAACTGCCAGTGAAACTGTCAGCGAAACTGTCAGCGAACCTGTTAGCGAAACTGGCAGTGAAACTGGCAGCGAAACTGGCAGCGAAACTGGCAGCGAAACTGTCAGCGAAACTGGCAGCGAAACTATCAGCGAAACTCTCAGCGAAACTGGCAGCGAAACTGTCAGCGAAACTGGCAGCGAAACTATCATCGAAACTGTCGGCGAAACTGGCAGCGAAATTGCTTTTCTGGCAGCGAAATTAGCAGCAAATTTAGGCAGAAATTAACCCCTTTAAGTGCCAACTTATCTGCAGGCTGTGTAGGGTGATCCTAGCCTAAAAAGCTTAGTTTAGAGGTTACTCACGGTATTCAGGTGAGTTCTAGATCCCCTTATTTGTAAGATTTTCCTTGTTTTGGAGTTATTATGCATACGTTTTTAAATGACCGAGTTTTATGAGGTTTTAACGAGAAGATTAATTTTTCTATAAGGAAATGTGTTATATAAATACTTAAAAATAAAAAAAATTGTGCTGACCTGGGCGTTGCCCCTTGGACCCCACTAGGGGCTGCCGCCCCTAAGACCCCTCTGTTAGGGGTTGCCACTCCCGAACCCCACTATTCCGCGGAGGGTCGATTATGTTTTATGATGACTAGTACTTGGCATGTTGTGTATGTAATAAGTTATGTATTATATATATTAAAGTGGAAGATGATATTAATGAAAAGTGAAACTTAATGAATGCTACCCCCAGGCCCGTTTGATGATGAAAAGTCTTGCAAGCACTATGATAGACTTTACTAATGTGAGTCTGATGTATGATGATTGATCTGTATTCATGAGCGGGCTATGTGCCTTGCAGTGTGGATCAACTATCGGGGGTTGTCTACCATGATGATGTGTACCGACAGGGATCGACATTCGTTGTCGATCAACATAGAGCTCTTGCTTTATGCAATCTCGTTTATGATGAAGTGAAAGATACGAAAGAATGAAAGATAATAAACATGCTTATTAAGATGATATGATATGTATTACGTATGCGTGGTCATTATATGAATGATAAGGTTATATTTTTTTATTTACCTAAAACTAGAACTTACTCAGCAAAGCTGACTTATATGCATAATAGTTAGCAGGTAAATGCCGATGCTAAGAATGGGACCATGGAGCTACTTGGGGAGATATGGATGGCATTCTTGTTTATGAAATCCTTTATTGTAATTTAAGACCAAGTACTTTGTTATGTTTACAATTAAAGGACAAATGTATGAATACAATATGGTTTCTAAATTTTAAATGAATGTCTAATTATTTCCGCTGCAATGTTTTTGTTATTAAACTGATTTTATGCTATGATTAACCAACTATGAGGCTTCTCGGGAACGGGGTCTTACAAGTTGGTATCATAGCCAAAGTTTAAGAGAAATGGGTAAACTGTTTTGAAAACCTAATCTTAAACTAAAAATGGGACTGAATGAAGGATGCCAATCCAAGTAGCTACGTGCCATCAGGTAAAAGTTTCATGTAAAATTTGGGATTTATGTGCGTGTGCTATATGTTCTATGTGCTTCTAGATTCTAATACTGACATGTGTTAGGGGCCTTACATTCATTTAACTAAGTTATCCTCTTGCAGATTGTTTTCAATATATTTCTTTGCTTAGGAGAATAAGGTAGCTTGACACAAAATGGTTTGATAAACTGTTTGTCATTTACTCAGGTAAAAGTGTGTAATTACCATTCAGAGGGGGTGTGGTGCAACAACATTGAAACTTAACCGCACCTGGTCTTTGATTCAATATAAGAATTTAACAATTTCTCATATTGCAGAGATGATAATTGAAATTTCTGAAGGTTCACATCAGTTGATGCATGATCAGACATGGATTTAGTTATGGAGGTGGTCGATGCTCAACTTGGGCTTTTAAATTGTAATTTTCAAAAACAAGTTTATCTAAATCTTTTTGTAGAGATGTGATTAGTTTGATATGTTTTATGCTCTCTTATATGAGATTCATTTAAAATCATTATTTCTTTTATTTTATTGGCTAGTGGTTGAGCATGAACTCTATATCTTTCAACCTCCTCAACACACATTGATGAACATAATCTATCCCTTACCTCTTTAGCCATATGTGGGACTTTGTTCTCCATGTTGGCCATCAAAGATTGATTTTTTTCCATTACCTCCTTCTCATACACGCCTAGTCATATGTGCCATCTTGTAGGATTATTAACCTAGTTTCCTTTGAATTGCTTGGCCTACTGATGAGCTTGTGGTTGGTGGGGATGAATTTGAAAGCTGTTGTTGTTTGAAAGTTTGATTTTTTGATGATTCATAAGATTGATGATGATGAGACTTATGTTGATGATCGAGAAATGTCTATAGAGATAGCATTTGAAACCTCTCACCTTTGACTTATCAACCCCATTCTTGGTTGTTCTACCTACTGTAGCCAAGTTTTGGTTTCTCCTCAGATACTACTTGGCTTTTTATACAGTCATTGCAATTTGCCATTGCATTTCCATTTCTTCTATTTCATCTGGATGAAGTTCTTCTAAATCTTATTGATAAATGTTAGTAGGTGTTAGAGCTGAAAGCTTGGAAGCTTGAGCTAAAATAAGCTTGGAAGCTTGAGCTGAAAGCTGCAAATGTTGGTTTCTATTCTTCTGAGTCTAGAATCATAGTGATTGAATCTGTCTGATTATTGTTGTCGGAGGAATTTTTTTTTTGATGAAGTAGATGTATCTTTTCTTTCATTAGCTCTTTCTTTTTCCTTTGCTAAATTACTTTGAGAGTTTGATCTCGAGGGCTTTGAGGCATAGAAACCAACTTCTTCTTCATCTTCATTCAAAGTAAAAGAAGTTCCATCATCATGATTAGAAATAAAAGCAATTTCGGTACTTTTAGTTTCTTTAAATTGATAAGGAGCAATATATGATTTCACATTCTTGTTTCTTGATTTCTCAATTATTTCAAGTGCTTTAGTTTTAGCTACCAATGTATCTGACCAATGGTTTTAAGATCAAGGGTATTCTTGAGCATGGATATAGTCTGCTTCCATCTTTTAGGTAAAGTATGGAGCATCTTTTTGTTCAACACCTCATTGGTGTACTTTAACTCCAAGATATTCATCTCAGTCACCAATTACATGAACATGTGTAGTTGTTGAACAACTGATTCAACCTCAATCTGATAGAATGTTTCATATTGTGAGTGAAGAGTATCTTTCCTTATACTCTTGATTTCATCACTCCCTTCACAGAGAGTGTGAAGAATCTTCCATAAGGAATTTGCTATTTTATAATTTTCACACCTGATTAATAATAAATCTTCAGGTAAAGCCATATTGAGTAAGTTGTATGCTCTAATATTGACTTTAACCATCTTAACATCATCAGGTGACAAATCATTTGTACTTATGGGTTGATTGTTGTATTTATAATCCAGTCCAAGAAATGGTGGAATATAAGGACCTTCAATTATTAATACCCATAAATCTGAATCAGTGTAGTTCACATGCTTCCTGAATTTGATTTTCTAGGATTTAAAATCTACATCGTTTTCTAACTTTGTGGGTTGGTATTATGATCCACCAAAGGAATTGCTCATTTTAGTCTATGTATTAATTTTCAACTAAAATATAATTCCTTTTGCAAATGAACTAATTAGTGAAAAACTCTTAATTATCTAATAATTAAGTTGTTGTAGTCATAAATAAGTCAATCCTCTTAATGAATATTAAAACTAATAACAAATCAAGGATGTTTGTTGATATGTCTTTGTTCAATTGAATTGAACAATTGTTGATTATCAATCAATAACATAGATCTACTTATCAAATTGATGAGAATGTAGAGTAATGTTCACAGAGCAATGTAACAGTACTCGTTGAACGATAAATCGGATTTGATTGTTTTAAATGGATTTACACAAAATCGTTGAGTATAATGCCTTTGTTAGCTCAACTTATATGTTGATCATTTCATTTGATAAAACCTTTGAATTTGAGTTATGAACTATCAAGATGATATGAACACTTACAATTAATTTTACTCATAATTAAAGATCCTACATAGGTTGGACTCACCATAGATTAGAATGTTTATATTTGCTTGTAATAGGTCTTATATTAGCTTTCTTTTGTATGTAATTAGCTTTATTTTGTTTAGCAGTCCAGCAAAACTATGAGCGGAACTATAGTTTCATTCACAGTCAGCTGTTTAGTTCTCTCGGCGAAACTGTTATTTCTGCCGGGCGAAACAACAGTTTCGGTAGAACAGTTTCACTGATTGCGAAACTGTCTGCGAAACTAAGACTGCTATATATAGTTTTGATCATTATCATTGCTAGCTATTCTTGCAAAACCCTAATCGTTTATACTTGTTGCAAGTCACCTTTGTAAACAGGTTTTTCACAGAAATATCATTATGCTTCGTTGTTATTGAATGCATTTATCATCATTGTCTTACTTTGATTGAATTGTTATTGTTCTTAATCTTCATTATTCAACTTGTCTATTGTTTGTATTCAATATTGAATGATTCAACAACTCATTTGTACCGCAAATCGATCAAATGGACCAACAATATGGTATCAGAGCCTTAGTGTTCAAGATTTGTTGAGTTATTGGTTGTTTTTGTTCAATATTAAGTTTTCATCAATTTCAGATCATATTCGTGTGTATTTGACATGGAATTTGATTGAGTTTTGCTGGTTATTGGTTTGGGAAGCTCTGTTAATCATCAGATCTCAAATCCATTGAGTTTTTGATGATTTCATATTGATTTCATGTTGAAAAAGCCTTTCAGCTTCGTCCAACGAATTTACATGTTCATCATGCGTAACTACTAGTTCTTTCAGCGAAACTATAGGTGTTATTCTCATTGAGGTTGTTTCTTGTTGTCTTGCGAAACTAGTTTCTTTGAACGAAAGTTCAACAGTGCTTGTGAGTGTTTAACAAGCGAAATTGTTGCCGAAATTATTATTGAACGAAAGTTCAAGCTTGTTTTGTGCGAACTTGTCGGCGTAACTAAGCTATTTTAGACATGGCTAGCAAAATAGTTGTCGAAATTGTCTATGAAACTACGGCAACTCAGCGAAACTAGCTTTCTCAGCGAAATTGTCTACGAACTTACCTTTCTTCAGCGAAACTACTTCATTTCTAACGAAATTGTTTCTTCTTCTGCCGAAATTACATCATTCCCAGCGAAACTACCATGTCAAAGTTAACCTCACTCACCATAGCTGATCTTGAAAGTGTAGCTCCCAATAGACCTCCGAGATTCATTAACGGGGATAATTTCGAGGATTGGAAGAGATGTCTCAAAGCCTTTTTCTTTTACACTGACCATAATCAATGGGAATCAATTATTTCTTGTCCTCACATACCAACTGTCACTATTGGTGATGTTGTATCTCCAAATAAGGACTCGTCTACTTTCACTGAGAAGGATCTGAAGCTAATAGATCGTGACCAGAAAGCTTTTGGAGCATTAACTCTTTGTCTTGCACCAGACATCTACAACCGATCAGAGCATAAAAATGCAAAGTCCCTCTTCAATGCTCTATGTGAATTCTATGATGCTAATGATGAACTAGTGAAGGATAAGAGCATTCATACAGAGAAGGAATTCAATTACTTTGTGGGATACAAGAACAAGAGTCTCACAGATCTCACAAATCGCTTTTTGACAGTTTCAAGCACATTAAAGAAATACGATGAAAAACTTTCCAATAGTGAACAAGTTAACAGATTGCTAGACTCTCTCCCACCCCAGTGGAGTCTTCAAGTAAGATGCTCAAGCAGGAAAGAAGTTTCACTGATTACAAGCTAATGGACATCATCAATAAGCTTAAGTCCTTTGAGTTGGACATGAAGAGAAAGGAATTTAACCAGACCATGATGCCTACATTTGGTTTTACTCAAAATGCTACGTTACTGTCATCCGCTGCAAGCTCTCAAATGTAGACATCGACTCAAGGAAGTGTTAATACTGGTAATTTTTCAGGAGGTAGTCTTAGTGTTGGGAGTGATCAGGCTAATCCAAAGGCAAATGTTGAATCTTCAGTTTCATCACAGATAATGGATCTTTTTGGTATGTTTGTTTAGAGCTGTGAAGCCCTAGTGGCTGGAGAGTTGAAAGGGAAAGGAATGACAATGGAGGATATGTATCAGGTGGACCCCGATGATCTAGAAGAGACTAACGTTTAGTGGCTAATGGCAATGCTGACTCTAAGAGCTTGGAGATTTATGGGATGCACTGGCGAAAGAACTTCAAAGGCCAAAGCTCTAATTCAAAACTGGGATTTGATAAGTCGAAGCTGAGATGCTTCAAATGTAAACAGCTGGGATATTTTAAACGTGAATGTCCATCACCAATTATCCTGATTCTAGTAATTCGGGAGTTCCACGATTAACCATTGAGAGAGAAAAGGAGGATATGAATCACAAAAAATAGATTACCTTGATTTCTAACTTTGATTAGAGTGCTGAGGTTGAAGAGACAAGAGTTGAGATTAATCATGCATTGGTGGCTGAGATTGTTAAAGGGAAACGGAAGGTAGACTGTGAAGATGAATTTGATCCATTCAAGGAATTCAAAGATGAGGCTGAGTTGTCGGTGAAAGAGAAAAAGAAGAAGGATAAGAGGATGAGAGAAGGTAAATCTAAAGGACTGGAGAAGGAAGGAAGTCCATCCATTGAGCAAGGAAAAGAAAATAATGATGCTACTATCACTGTTGAGGAAAGCAAGTCAAGTACTCCGGTGTGCCATTATGAAAAGGCCTTAGCAGCAGAAAAGGTGGTGATGGGACTTTCATATGAGGTAATTCAGGATATGTGTTCTTCTGCATGCAAAATTAGATTATTTGGGGTTTATAAAGCTAATCGTTTATTAATTGATAATGAGAAATATTTAAAAAGAATTAATGAGGAACTTAAAATCAATGAATCTAAATATTTTGTTAAACTAAACGAGGCTTTGAAAGAGAATGATCACTTAAAACGAATTGTTTTGGAAAGAAATTTTGAGATTAATACTTTGATAGAAAGAGTTGCTCTTGTTGAATTTGAAACAAGCAAACTTTAGTCAAAGTTAGATAAATGGACTATATCAGAAATGAGACATGATGATTTATGTAAATTTCAACAGGGAGCTAGGATTAAAACGGGATTGGGATATGAAAATGTTAAGGTTTATCCTCCACCTAGTACATACTATTATTCTCCTATGTATGTTCCTCATCCTTCTAACGATTTGATCAAAACAAATACTAACAGTATGTCTGCAGGTTTAGAGGGTGTAAATCCTAAGCATGTTCGTGAGGACTACGACTATGGACAAACTAGTGGGCCTGGATGCACTATTCTTAGTACACCTGATTTTCAGCACTATGTTTTAGATCATAAATCTAGTTTAAATTCTGTTTTTGTTTCTAGTGAACCTGTAACAAACACTATCTCATCATGTTATTTCATCTTCAAATTCTGTACAATGTTTCTTGTTCTGATTATGTTAATGGCGCAACTGATCTCAGTTCAAAGAATCACGAGAAACATAAAACTAACTGTTTTGACAAATTATTTTCTCATCCTATTCCATATTTTACTCCAATGGATATTTCTTTATCAAAGAAGGAGCATCAACTTCATCTGAAGCTAGCACAAGTGGTACTGGTACTACTTGTACTTCAGATGACCATTCACATACTTCTGTAAATAACCAGTCTTGTTCACATAAATACAGACCTCGTGGCATGTATGAGACATACAGTGACGTACATCCTAGTGTGTTTGAATGTGATGAGGAAATTCACATTGATACATTCCTATCTCATTACATAACAGACCTAGACTCAAACCACATTGTTTCAGGTGTGGTGAAGATGATCATTTAGTTAAGAATTGTCCTACACTACATCATTGTCATGTTAATAGGAATTCTTTTGGAAATAAATTAACAAAATTAGTTAATAATTTCTTTTGTAAAAAATTTGTCTCTCCTAGTTAATTTGTTCTTTATATTGCTGCAGGAGTCATCCACTAAGGTTGTAAACAGTGTATGGCATGTGGATAGTGGATGCTCCAGGCATATGACGGGGCTCAAAGATTTGTTCACCAATTATCGGATTATAAATGGAGGATATGTAGCTTTTGCTGGCGACAAAAAAGGTGGAAAGATGATCAGTAAAGGAGAAGTATCCAATGGCTCTTTAACTTTGGAGAAAGTTAACTATGTACCTGAACTTTTGTTTAATCTCTTGAGTGTCTCTCAAATCTACGATAAAGGACTTCCGGTCTTGTTTAAATCCGATGAATGTCTCTTATTAAAATCTAAGATTGATTTTCCAATGGAGATGGTACTTATGCGTGTTCCACGGAAACATGATACATATCTTCTTGATATGGGTTCAAGGGAGTCAAAGTCTACTGCCACCTATCTTCTTTCCAAAGCTTCCACTTTTGAGTCTCTGTTATGGCATCGCTGATTGGGCCACGTTAATTTTAAAATAATAAACAAATTAGTCAAAAACATCTTGTTAGAGGACTTCCTTTAAAAGATCTCTCTATGATCAAAAAATGTATGGTATGTCCCAAGGGTAAAATGCATAAGAAATCACATAAGCCCAAACTTGAAAATAGCATAACTAGTCCTCTCGAGTTGTTACATACTGATTTGTTTGTCCCAATCTGTGTTAAATCAATTGCTAAAAAAATTTTCTATCTTGTTGTAACAGATGATTTCTCAAGATATGCTTGGGTGAGATTTCTCGCTCACAAGGGAGAGGTTACTAAGGAATTGCAGAAGTTAATACTTTCAATCGAGACGATAAGCAAGAGAAAGGTTCTGGCCATGAGAAGTGACAACGGTAGTGAATTCAAAAATCAGATTCTTGATTCGTTCTGTGTTGCAAAGGGAATTGTAAGACAATTTAGTATGGCAAGGATGCCTCAACAGAATGGAGTAGCTGAATGAAAGAATCGCACCCTTATTGAAGCCGCTCGAACAATGCTGATAGAATCCTCCATACCCATTATCTTTTGAGCGGAGGTGGTAATCTGTGCTTCATACGTTCTAAACATGGTGTTGATAGTCAAGGACAATATGAAGACTCCTTATGAACTTTTTCATAAACGGAATCCTTTAATTGATTTCTTTTGACCATTTGGTTGCTCCTGCACTCTATGGAATACTCAATCCCAGAAGACGAAATTTGGTGTCGTGTCTGATGAGTGTTACTTTGTCGGTTTTTCCTCTTCTCAAAAGGCTTATCGGGTATATAACAAGAGAACACGAATTGTTCAAGAGTCGTTCTATGTTGATTGGCAGGAGTCTAACTCGTCTGATGTTCGATCTGAACCAGCATGGTTCTTTGACTCCGATATTGTGTTTAATTCTTTTAATCTTCTAGTTTTCGACGATGATGCATCCATCTCAAATGTTCAAACAAATATCATTTATTCAACTCCATTATCTGTCATTCCTCAAGTCCATTCCACCTCTTCAGCAAATGATCCACATCAGTTGATATTGCATCATCTTCATCATCATTTGATCTTTCACATCCACCTGTTTCCATATCCTTTCCTTTATCACCAACATTTACCTCACCACAGCCTGTACCATCCCTCTCACCCTCATCTACTCATCCACGATCTATCAGCCAACCATCTCCAAACAACTTGCCTGTATCCACTGATTTCAAAACATTGAAAGATCATCCTCATGATAACATCGTTGGATCTATCACTGATGGAGTACGGACGCAAAGTCAATCTGGTTTGATTAATATTTGTCTTTTCTCTTGCTTTATCTCTCAAACTGTTTCGAAAAACATTCATGTAGCTCTCTAGGATCCTTGCTGGGTGGAATCAATGCAATTGGAGCTTCAACAATTCAGAAAGCTCAAAGTATGTACTTTGGTTGACCTTCCTCCAAACAAATGCCCACTTGGCAGGAAATGGGTCTTTAAGAACAATCCCGATGATCATGGTGTTGTGGTGCGTAACAAATCAAGATTGGTTGTGCAAGGATTTGCTCAAAAAGAAGGGATTGACTCTACTGAAGTTTTTGCTCCTGACGCCCGTCTTGAAGCAATAAGAATTTTTCTAGCTCATGCTACTCATAAACAGTTCAAGGTCTATTAGTTGGCTGTCAAGTGTGCTTTCCTTTACGAAGACATTGATGAGGAGATATATGTGTGTCAACCACCAGGTTTTGAGGATCCTGTTTTCCCCGACAAAGTTTATAAGCTTGACAAGTCTCTTTATGGTCTTCATCGGGCACCTAGAATCTGGTATGAGACCCTAACACAATACCTCTTAAGCAATGGTTTCTCTCGTGCCACAATTGATATGACTCTATTCAAGAGGGAAATGAATGGTGAAATGTTAAATTGTCCAAATTTATGTTGATGATATTATTTTCAGCTCCACCAATTCACAATTGTGTCGGGAGTTCGAGGAGGTGATGCATAGCCGCTTTGAAATGAGCATGATGGGGGAGATGTGCTTTTTCCTTGGATTACAAGTGGAACAAAAGTCAGAGGATACTCTCATTCATCAGGAGAAGTATGTTAAAGAGATTATGAAGAAATTCAAGATGGATACTTTTACTACTCAAACGTGCCTCACTCCTAACGAGAACGGGGAAGCTGTTGATCCTCATCTCTACAGATCTATGACAATTCCCTTATGTATCTTACAGCAAGTCGTCCCAACATCACTTTTTCCATTGGATATTGTGCTCGATACCAATCTTCCCCGAAAGAGTCTCATGAAAAGGCCGTAAAAAGTATTTTTCGTTATCTTAAAGGCTCTTCTCGTTTAGGTCTTTGGTATCCCTATGGTGGGAACTTTGATTTACATACTTATTCTAATAGTGATTCTAATGGTTGCAGGTTAAATAGAAAATTGGTGACTTGAGGATGTCAATACCTGGGCAATTGTCTGGTTTCATGGCAAAGCAAGAAACAGACCACTGTTTCCCTCTCAATAGAAGAAGCAGAATACATTGCTGCCTCTAGTTGTTGTTCACAAGTTCTTTGGATACAACACCAGATGATTGACTATGGAATCAACTTTCTCCATACACCGTTGTTTTGTGACAACGAAGACAGGATTGCTAAGAATCCTATTCATCATTCTCCAACCAAGCACATCGAAACACGGATTCATGCAATCCGTGATGCTCAGGAAAAGGGTTTTATTAATATTTTTCCCATTGACACTAAAAATCAAAAGACAGATCTTTTCACAAAAACATTTGATAAACCTCGCTTTTATGAATTGATCTCTATGATAGGGCTAATATCTTTAAAACTCTTTTTCTTTAAACTTATCATTTTATTAAAAAAAGGGTAAAATAATAATAATAAAATTCCACATCTTTCTTAGGTGTAGAAATTTAGGGGGAGAATAATTAATTAACAATGAAAAGAGATTGGGAACTTGAGTCGAGATGACGGGAAATGATTGTATATCTTCTGGATATACTTGTTTGTGCATGACTAGCGTTTAAAATGAGAAATGATAATAACTGATGTTGTTATCCGATTTACATCTTATTTTTTAATTGTAAATAATAGAAAAACAAACAGATTCTTTAATGATATGCTTGGTAGACTTAGCCTGAAGAATTAAGTAGATAGCAGCATAATGATTTAAATTAAAATTTATGCTTAACGACGTCTGGAATTATGCAATAATTTTGGCCTGCACAAAAACTGAGTCCCGACAAAAATAGGATTGCGAATTGATCTTTCACATACAATGATACAAATCATATAAGCCATATCATTGAGTCATGTCTGGTGTATTCATGTGTCATGTGTTTGTGCTTATCTCCTCTGTTGTACGGTAGTATTGACCTTGAGTGATGATCTCCTTTGTTGTACCATAGTACTGACCTGGAGCTCTCACCATTTTGGTCTAAGTAGTGTCAAATAATCTAAATGATGAATTCACCAGAGAATGCAATATTCTATGATAATCACTTGCACACTAATGCACAAGCCTTGCTCTATAAAAATCATTACAAAATTCAAGAAATCCTAAGGTTGGGTGAGGGTTATTGCCAAATGATTTTGGGGTCCTAGCATTCTAAAGCATTTAATCGAACCTTAACGAATCATCTTCTGCTTGTTGAAAAAAGATAGGACATGGGTTTAAGTGGACAAACATATTAGCAATCGTTTTGATATGTTTGAGAATTTCAAATTCATTCAAAGACTGTGATTAGATTTAGTTATCAGTGTGATCTCATTGCTTATGGATGATTAAATTCATCTTTGTGCTATAGTATATCCTGAGGATATGATCTCATGATTGATTCAGTTCTCGGTACTTAAAAAAATATAATATAATAATTTTGATAAGTTTTCTAAAAAGATTTTAATGTTCAGCGAAATTATACTTTTGCAAACAGTTTCGCAGGGCGAAATTGCAGTTTCGCTCGATACTCTCATTCTGTGTGAAGTCAATTTCGACCAGATTTTCACTTGGCGAAATTGCAGCTTCGCTTGGAGAAATTGTAGATTCGCCCTGCGAAACTCTAGTTTCGTTGTCTGCGAAACTATTTGCCATTTAACTCATTTTGCAAAATTACTTTCTCATTTTCGCACAATCGAACGGTTAGACTTCATAGGGTTGTTCCATGACCCCCTTGTGCGATCTTGACATTCTATGATTTTGTAATCGATTGAATATTTTTTCATGCGCACAAGTGAGTTTCAAACTCAGAACCATCATTTAATCTTGTTTATATTATAACATTATGAGTCTATTCGATTGAGACTCTTTGGTACCTTCTCAGTTCTTACTGCGAAAGTATCGATAGTCCAGTGAAACTGAACGAAAGTTCATGAGTTTTTAGCGAAACTGTGAGGTTATGTTGTCCAAGTGAACTTAACAGTTTCGTTGACTAATCTTCAGTTTTGCTATGCCGAAACTATAGTTTCGGCTTGTCGAATCTACCTCACTGTCTTGGCGAAACTAATGTGCTCTTGCTGGCGAAACTATACTTTAGCCTGCCAAAACTAAAACTCATTCTGTGAAACTATAGTTTCGGCTAGTGAAATTATGTTAATTTTTGTTTATTCTTTATTCTTTTCTTATCCTTATTTCATATTAGCACTTAATACTTTATTCTAATGCATTTCATTTTTATTAGGTTTAATGGCAAATCTAAAATTTGATGAGACAAATAACATCACAGCCATCTTAGATGATAAACATCCTAAAGCAGTCGGATTTAGAGATTGCATTCGCTGGCTGCAAAGATCCCTTATTTCTTATGCTATCTCTCATTCTACTACCATCTATGATCTTCACATCAGAAACTTTTGGAGATCAGCTGAGTATGATACAAAAGGATACACTCAAAAGATTACTGCTAAACCTTTGGAGAATGAGGTGTCTTTTACAGCTGAGACAGTTTTGAGGATCCTAAGACTAGATGAAGATTCAGGAGAGGAAGTTGCTATGTCTTATGCTGAGGTGTTTGCGGTGTTTAGGAGTATGGGATATGAGGGGCCAGCTTTTGGCACACGAAAAGAGATCAAGAAGTCCTTCCTTTCAAAGGAATGGAGATACATAGCACACGTCTTTATTATGTGTTTAGATCATGGTAAAGGTGGATGATGGGCTGAACGTAGACTGGGCAAGAGCTATGGTGCTATGCTATAGAGGTGAAAAGGCAAACATTGCTAGGCTAACATTGGCATGTAATACAAAGAATGTGATGGCACTAAAGAAGGATAAGTGGCTTAAGTATCCTAGATTTCCGTAGATGATCTTTGATGATCTAACTCCTAATGTGCCAAGACATGGGGAGGTTAAAAGGTTGGTGCAGATGAACACCCGCATTTTCATAGATTGTGGTGCTATCCGTCATGATTTCAGCGGGAAGATCACCCATCTGTGGGAAAACATGTACCCACCTTAAAGATGGAATTATATCAAGAGGGTGGGCGAGTCGGAAAATAACAGAGCTGAGGAAACTCGAGCACAACAGACAGATGCTGCTAAGAAAAGGAAGAAACATGCAAAGGAAAAGGATTATGATTTCGAAGATGAAGTGAATGAAAGGGCTGGGGAGATTAGGGTTGAGAAAGAGAGAAAGTCAAAAAAGAAAGCTGATGTAGGAGAGTCTGAAAGGAGAACTAAACAAAGACATCAAGCATTTACAAAAACCTTTAGGAGAGAAGAAAAAGGTGGTTTAGATGAGGATGTGATTCGAAACCTGAACAACTCTCTTGCTAATGAACTGAGCATGATGAAAACAAAACACACTAATCAAGAGATGCGGGAGAGTCAAAAGGATGAGGTGATAGAAGGGATGAAGAGGATGTTGGTAGATCAAAGCTTGTTGATAAAGAAGTTGTTTGAGGAAATCAATGAGTTGAAAGCTGTTATCGGCCTGTCCAATCAACTAACTCAATTTGAGTTAGATGATTTAACTTATACTTCTAAATACCCATTCTTGAATGTGGGTACATCCTCCAGGGCAGGAGAGGGCACATTTGGTGCAGCAACTGGAGGTGAGGGAGGTTCTGGAGTAGGGAATGAGAATTAAAATATGAAGATTGCTAAGGAGATACTAGAAGCTGGGTTTGTAAATATGGGATTTGATATAGACAAAGATTTGGTTCGAGAGGAGGTTGTAAGGGAGAAATCAGTTGAAAGGGAAGCTACAAAAGACAAAGGGCTAATAAATGAAAAGGAAGACGATGAATAGCGATCGACTATGATTCTGAACCAGAGTTTTATGAGGTTGATTAGAGACCACTAGTATACATAGCCAAAAAGGGAGAATTAGATGAAGAGTTTTTTAAAATAGCAAAAGAAGATTGGTTTGTTAGAGAAAAGGAGCCTGAAAAACTGACTCCCCTATTCCAAAACTTGGAAGGGTTGAGCAAAAAGGAGGTTGACAAGAGAATTATTAGTTGGTGTTATAACCCCGGCCTCAAGATGTTCATGATCAAGAGGAGAGGGGGTGGAATTTCTTATATGCACAGGAGGAAGGCATTCAAGACCTTGCCGAAATGGGATTTGAGGAGGCTGGCAGCATTGCTGTTATTGAATGCCCATCTTAGTGAACGAGCCTCACTATTGGAGAAGGAGATAAAGAATGGCTTAAATGACAATTTTGAGTGCTTTGGTTATATGAAAGCAGATAGGAGATGATCAAAGAAGGACAAGGATTGGGAGACTGGAAGGGGAAAGATTGTACTAAGGCTGAAACCCCCAAAGACCGTGAATAGGGTCAGATTGGCGGATCCCCTCCCCTAACAACTATAGAATTTTGAGAAGTGGTTTTATGAGAACAATACGGGGGAGGTGGTAATCAGAGTGAAGAATGGTGCTGAATTCAAAGTATTTGATCCGATGGAACTTTTTAACTTTTATGATGAAGACCTGCTGGTTCTGTGTGAAATTCATACCAAAGTAGGGGTGGGTTATAAGACAAGGAAGGAAGCTAGTCTGTTTATGACTGTGGAAAATAAGATTAGAGGTGTGAGTGCAGAAGTGAAGAGGCTTGCAGAGAGAGTGAGGGCCCAAGTTGATTTGAACATGGACATACAGGATCTGACCAGACAGTTTGGGCAAGCTAGTGCTCTTCCCGATGGGGCTAATGAAGCAGGAAGAGACCAAGATGAATCATTTGCTGAAGCCCCTAAGGAGGTCGTTGCATGAGCTATAGAAGACAAATCAAAGGCAGCGGGGGAGTATTAAAGATCCTCGGGGGAGTATTGAAGATCCGACATAGGTTGGATTCACCTTAGCTTAGAATGTTTACATTTGCTTGTAATAGGTCTTATGTTAGCTTTCTTTTGTATGTAATTAGCTTTATTTTGTTTAGCAGTCCAACAAAACTATGAGGCGAAACTGTAGTTTCACTCACAGTCAGTTGTTTAGTTCTCTCAGCGAAACTGTTGTTTCTTCCATGCGAAACTACAGTTTCGGCAAAACAGTTCGCTGATAGCCAAACTGTCTGCAAAACTAACACTGCTATACATAGTTTTGATCATTATAATTGTTAGCTAATCTTGAAAAACCCTAATCGTTTACCCTTGTTGCAAGTCACCATTGTAAGCAGTAATTTCATAGAAATATCATTGTGCTTCGTTGTTATTGAATGTATTGATCATCATTGTCATACTTTGATTGAATTGTTATTGTTCTTAAGCTTCATTATTCAACTTGTCTATTGTTTGTGCAGGACCGGTGAAGGGTGGTCCCTTACAACACAACAACACAAAGAGGAGAATAAACTTAACTTAATCAAACAATGAACTAGATTAACCACAATAGATGATACTAAGAACACAAGTAATTAAGTAAGACACAAAACAAGAGAACAAGATACACAAGTATATGGTTTTCAAGATCACAGTATATTGCTTTCTCAAGTTCTATTACAAGTGTTACAAAGCATAAAAGAAAGTTACAAGAACCTGATATACTTATACTACATCCTATAGCCAGCCATACTTTGAAAGCCAGCTGGAAACAATTGGCTAGACATAAAAGAAAATCAATTGTAGAGTCAAAAGGTAGATTGCCTTTTGACTAGTGACTATGACATGCTATAGCTCACATCCTTATCTATTACAAAAAAGGATAAAGTACAAGAAGTAGAAAATTACAGACTCAAGACCTCAATGTACAGTTACCAAAAACATGAACCTTTTCACCAACTCATGTACTTTGAACCTTTATCTGACCAGCGAAATTGTGCTTCGTTTACCCTTTATCTGATGTACTTTCATAGAAATATCATTGTGCTTCGTTCTTCTGACCAAACTTGTTTACCATCACAAGTGTTGTCATAAGGTCTTTCCTAAGGGTGAAGATGACACATCAAAATGTGTCCATGAACTCCCACTTGAAACCACATCCAAATGCTTCAAGTGTCCATGTCTTTTGTGTCCTTCTTTAAGTCTTCATCTTGTGCATCTTCTTTTACAAAATCATATCCTAATACAATTTTTCTAATAAAATAA
>BJCM01091135.1:0-12677 GCA_018326385.1 Flaveria bidentis | reverse complement strand
AATGATCACTAAACAATACAGTTTCTTTCCCATACTCATTACATGAGTTGGTCCAAATAGATCCATGTGAAGTAACTTCAATGGAGTATTGTTAGTGTTCACTAGCTTGGTTTTGTGAGACGATTTGTGTTGTTTTCCTTTGAGGCACGCTGAACATTGATCAATAAAATTAAATTCTTTTTGAGGAAGGCCAATGACATGGTTTCCTTTGACCAACATGTTCATGTTTTTAAAGTTTGTGTGCCCCAAACATCTATGCCAAAGCTATGACTCATAAAATGATGCTTTTGACAAAAGACATGTTTCTTCTTTAGGTGATACAGAACACAGGTTTAAGACATATGTATTATTCTTCCTCGACGTCTTTAATACAACCCATTCTTTAGAGATCTGAAATCTAGGTTTCAGAATGTAGCAATGAGTGTCTGTAAAGTGAGTGGAATATATTTCTTGTCGCAGATTTGAGACACGCTTAGCGTATTGAAATTCAGTTGTTCACAGTAGTTCACTCTATCAAAGCTTAGCATTCCGTTTGTCACAGATCCTTCACCTGTAATTCTACCACCCTGTGAATCTCTACCAAATGCCATAGTAGTTCCTTGTATATTCTTGAAGTCATGAAGGAGGGAACGATCTCCAGTCATGTGTTGAGAGCATCCACTGTCTACGTACCATAGGCTATTAGACCGGTGTGGATGAACCTGCAAGCAAAAAGAACTAATTAGAATAAGGAACCTAAGCCATGATGGTCTTGGGTTTCCCGTTCCTATTCATGATGGTGACTTCTTGGTATTTCCCTCTAAATTGTGGTTTAGTTGGAGGTGTCCTGGGAGAATTTTGGTAATGAATGGGGTGAGTCATCTCATGAACATCCACTAAAGATTCAGATGAGTAATGAAATCGTTGGTCTCTGTTTCTTTGTAGAAATTTAGCCCGTTTTTCATTATCAAAAGTAGGTTTTTTGTTTGGAAGGTCAATTTTGTGTTTCATTGTAAGATATTTTCTTTGACCCTTCCATAATTTCTTCAAAGTGTTTCTGTCATTTGTTGATCTAGAAGTCCTAGATTATTCATTGTGAAAATGAGGTTTGACTGAATGTGTGATAGTGGATGTTTTTTGAGATGGGCTGTGTTGGGGAATTCTCAAACCCTTCTTATTGAAGTTACAATCAGATGTATTGTGATTGTTCATGTCACAGACTGAACAATACTTATTGAAATAGCAGTTTTTGGTGGAGTGATTGTTCATGTCTTTGATAGAACAATATTGATTAAAAAATATTCATCTGTCTTGTGATTGAACATTTCACAAATGTCACAATACATTTGTTTGTTTCTTGAATCAGATTTTGCCTTGTGTAACTCAGCTGATATTTTCTTTTGCTAAGTCACTTTCTTTTCTTTAAGGGATGAATCAGAATCAACCCTTTTTGTAGTTTGTTTCACAACACTACCTTTGTTAGATTTTTTGGGTTGTTTATGTTTCTTCAACCCATTTCTCACCTCTTTCTCAAACTAGTCAACATGTTCCTTGTTGTAGATATCAAACCCAACTCCCTGTCTTAATCTTGAAGACTGAGGGTCAGATAATGTTTTAGGTGTTTAACTCAGTGATCTTGTTTGTTTTTATGGTAGTAAAACCTTTTCTGATTTGCTTGAATTTTTTGGAGATATGATCTCATTATCAGACTGTTGTCAGCAATTGGTTTCAGTAACTTCACGTATTTCTTTTTACCTCGTAAAACGGAGGGTATGAATTTTACAAAAGGGAAGATTGCTTTTACAGGTTTTGAGGGTTTCATGACACTCACTGTCTTGTCTGGACACTCTTTGATTTTGATTAGGTGACAAAACTTGATTTTATCCTCATTTGTTTCAATATAAACATCAGGTTTGTTTTAAGGATTGGTCACTTGTTTTACTATAGATTTAGGTTCCATTGTTTTAGTTTCAATTGCTTCAGTGAGTGAGACAGATTCAAGCATGACAGTGTAGTTGTCATTATATGATGGAGGACATGAATTATACCCAATCGCTGACATGTCCTTTGGATCCTTTTGAGAATCAAGCATCTCTTGCAGCTTGACTGAAGACATTTGAAACTTTTCAAGTTTCACTTCAGTCATTGAGTGTTGAGCCTTAGATTGAGCTTACTCTTCAGTAAGTAGCTCATTCTCAATTGCATGAGTGTACTTCTCACCATGCAGGTTTTCTATGTCAGAGATGAGTGATTTGATTTTGATTTCAAAGCTTTTTATTTCTCTTTTCATCATCTCTGACTTTCCTTTTCTTCTTTGATTTTATCTGCCAGTTTATGGTTATGCTCCCTATAACCTTGCAATTAATTAATGCATTTTTCATTACAAAGGTTAGATTTGACCTTAGTAGGCATTGGAGATGGTCCATCGTTGATGTTAGCCATAAGAGCATGATTTTGAAATTTAGGTTTGACTTCTTCTTCATACACATTCCAGTCACATACCCCATCTTGCTTTATCACTAGAGCACTGGCAGAAGGCTGACTGCCTCCATGAGCTTGATTTGCCAGCTGGGGTGGATTTTGATATGTTTGGTGATGATGAGAATGATGATACTTCTGCTGTTGGTTGTTGGAGTGAAAGCTTGAGTTAGGCTGTGAGGATGACTAGCCTGGAGAGTTCCTTTGATAGTTGTTTCTCTTGGGGGCATTGCACTCTCTTGAGAAGTGACCAGCCATGCCACAGTTGAAGCATTTCACCATGGATTTATCATATCCAAGTTTTGTATTTTTATTTAGGCTCAGCTTTCTGCCTTATCTGAAGAATTTCTTGGCTCTCATGGAAATCATGGGCATTTGCCATTGTATATCCATTTCCTCCTCATTATCATGATCCATTTCCTCCAGATCTTCCTGAATTAGATGAGCAGAAGTGAGTCTTCCTCCTAAGTATGCTTCAAAGCTTGCAACAAAGACATTGTAAGTTGCCTTTTGTTCTTCTGATTTTGAGTCTTCGGGAGTGGTTTGAGGAGTAGGAGACTCTAGTGTTTGAGATGATGTTGATGGATGATTGATTGGTGGAGTTGCAATGAACCTAGTGTTGTTCATTTGATCTCTTGATGAGATAAAATAATCTTCCTTAGTGATGAAGGAATTTTCCACAAAATGAGATTCTAATGGAAATTTGTAAGCCTCAATTACTCTTGGTCCACCAAGGTTTCTGCTTCTTTCATCAAGTTCTAATGCTTCAATTTTGGCTATCATGATATCTAAAGTAGTACTCTCAAGATCAAGAGTATTTTTCAGCATTGTTACAATCTATTTCTAGCTTTCAGGGAGACTGTGAAGCATTTTCGTGTTTAATTCTTTAATATTGTAAGTGACTCCCATGATTTCCAAGTCATTTACTAACTGTTCAAATCTGTGCAGTTGTTTGGATATTGATTCTCCCTTGGTGTGGTGGAATATTTTATATTTATTAACAAGCTTATCCTTGTTAATTTCTACTACCTCACTACTTCCTTCACACATGATTTTCAATGCATCCCACATAGCTTTTGATGTACCATACTTCTCTAATCTTTTCAGCACATCCATCTTGAGTGCTTGAGTCAGAATGGAGTAAGCTTAGAGGTCAATCTTGATTTTCTTATAGTCTTCAACATCAAGAGTTAAATCTTCAATGGGTATTCTAGAAGTTTTGTAGATTACAGCTTGATCTGCAGACAGAGTAACAGGGATGTGTGGACCCTTGCATATTGATATCTCGAAATCAAGATCTACACTTGTGATGTAATTCCTAAACCTGATTCTCTACTATTTAAACTTAGATTTGTGTTTAAGCATAGGAGGTTTAGGTGTATGACCGAGTTCTGAGTAACTATTAGAATCCATTTTAACTAGGTGTTTAACTTGTGTAAATATAGATTTAGATGATTTTTAAGATTGATTAGTCCAACTTGTTCAAGCAGTTCGTTCGGAGTTCAGAATGAGATCTGTAATTGTAATCATTTTCTTGTTGTTGACAGGAGTATTTTTGTTGTATACTAAGTAGAGATAATGATATCCACTACTAGCAACTCGATTACCAGATCAATAGAATTCTATTCAGTTCTTGCGTAGATTTGAAAGAGAATCGAGAGCCAAAGCTCTAATAACAATTGACTGGGTTAAGTAAGATTGACATTCTTACTGTGAATCGAATATGGTAATCAAGTCAATTATTGAATGGCGGAAACAAACAATCAAAAAACATTCAATGTAAGAAATATACTCATAAATGCTTTTGTATTGTATATATGAAAGTTGATTGATTACAGAGAATAATTACAACAAAAATTCTCTATGTCTATCAATCGTCGCCTCAGTTACAAGGTTATTTATTCTATTTATAGGCAAACAAGATGCCTTTTACAAAATTATTAAACTACCCCTGACCTATTACATCAGAACTAGTCTAAGTCTTGATCCGTATCTTTTCTTGTTCATCCGCATTTACAAATGCGGATGAGTTAACTTGATTAGCATTTCTTCACTTGATCATCCACATTAGTATGTTGGTCATCCGCATTGGTTAATACGGATGAACAAATACTTCTGCGCATTTGTTCGGTCATCCGCATTTGTCAAATGCGGATGAGCAAAGTCTTGTCCGCAATAACATTGAACAAATACTTGTCCGTATTTGTTTTATGTCTTCCGCATTGACAAATGCGGAAGACAACACTTGTTCTTTTTCTTGAGCAGGATCTTCATCCGCATTTCTTCTTAGACTTATGGGATTCTAGCAAAGCAATCATCAAATCATCCATTGAGTTGGCATGTATGATCCTTTCAGGGTGCAACAAAACACATTATTAGCAATCTAATTGAAGATCAAAGTGGTTTTGATTGTGATTTTCATATTTTGATCTATAATCTTCAAACTTGATTCAAGTGTTATTATCCTGGATTAACAATTTGGTATCAGAGCCTTATTGGATCAAAGGCATTGAAGAATTGAAGAATTTTTGCTGATTTTTGAAGGTGTTCATCAGAATTTTAGAGAGAGAAAGTGGGAGTTTAGAGAGAGAAAGTAGATCTGAAAATTCAAATTTAATCCCAATCATAATCAATTCATCAGATCTACAACAATCTATTACAAATTTTTAGATATTCAACATATATTTCTGATCTACAACATATTTTATACAAGAAATTGAAAAAAAAAATCAAATCTGAAGAAGTTTCTATCTCACACACTAGTGTGTGTTTTCTGGGTGTTCTGGAGTTTCAACAACATCATCCAATGAATTTAGCACTTTTCTGAATCAAAGTTCAAAGTTTTCGGCGAAATTACACTTTCGTCCGGCGAAACTCCGGCAAAGTTCCGGCGAAACTATCTTCTCTGACGAAACTATCAACCTGCGAAATTAAGAAATTCAAAATTTCACTCTACGAATCTAAAAGTTCAATATGCAAAATTAACATTCTAAAAAACTAAAAAAAACTACCAAAACCTAGCCACCGCTGCCCCCTTACCTTAGGTGGCCTAAACCCTAGCTGCCGGAATACGACCATCACAATCACCTTCAATCTTCAAGTTGCTAGTTTCATTTACAGGTTCATCAACCATTGATTTCTCAAGAGCACTCTTCTTAGCATAATCACCTTCACTATTGATATTCGAATTCAACATATCATCAATACCAACATTAGAATTCACATTACAATCTCCTTCATACAAACGCCAATATGAACTGAAATTATTATTAACCCTGTTTGCACCAAACAAAATCGACTCCGGTGAACTTCTTAATCGATTAAACACTAGACCTCGATCAACCCCTGCAACCCATGCATCTAAAGGATTCGTATACTTACGATTATGAGATGAAACATGCTTTCTACCCTTCGTAACCCGTGACCGTGAGAGATTACCACCGACACCACCACCAATGCCGCAGGCTACCGCAAGTGGCGAATTGAAGTTATTAAACCCCAAAAAGGGATTCGTCTCATTGACATCCGACAACCCATTGTTGGGAATCAATGACGAGAAGTTCATCATTCATGTCAACCGAGAATAAGTTTCAAACCAAGAAAACTTACCAATAGATGATTCATCTCCTGTGGAATGGAGACATTGAATCTGAGGGTTGCTTGTGAAAAACATATAACAGCTTCCTGAAGATGAATCTTGATCGATTGATGTATATATGGATCACAAACTTCAGCCTTCAGATACACCACTCGCTAGTACTTTCTGGAATAAACACCAGCACCGCCGCCGGCTACCGCCATGTGGTCTCTTACTCCGATGATGTTGGCTGGAGAGAGAGGGGGCTGCATCTAGGGTTTGTGGAAGAAAGAAGAGTTAGGAAATATATTTTGGGCGTTTAATTCTTCAAAAATTATAAAATGATATCATCTTCAGAAGACTTTAAATCAGATAATCTCACAATGACAGAAAGCTGATTTGACTCTTTTGTAGGTATAAAGAAAGAAAAATTGTCAGATTTGATTGATGGATTTTTAATGGTGGCAAATAATCTAAAGAAGCATGTTCTAGATCTTAGTAATCATGAACAAATTCAAAAGCTTCTTGACTCTCTTCCGTCTGCATGGAATCATCAAATTAAAATGTTGAAGCAAGAAAGAGGTTATGTTGACACAAAACTTATGGATATGATCAACAGGCTAAAATCTCTCAAGATGGATATCCAAAGAAACGGATTTCAGCAAGCCGTGTTCCCACATCAAACCCACGCACTTAATATTGAACTTATTTCTTCTGTAACAAGCATACTTGATTACAAAGCCGAGCTAATTGAAAAGATGAAATTATTAAGAACCGATTTGGATTCCACTATTAAAATCAAAGAAAATTGTGAAGCTCTGAGTGTTGATACCGACAGTAAACATAAATTTGAGAGAACCGATGATAAGGCTGGAAAAGCTAATAACAGAAAGAAAGAAATTGAGGCTGATGAGATGTTGGAGGTCAAAGAAGAGGAACAACAAAAAATCACAAGGGTTTGCAACTGTGAGAAGAGCTTAGCCATAGAATGAACTATCATGGATCTTCCTTATAAGATTGTTCAGGATATGTGTTCTTCATCTTGCAAAATCCGGTTATTGGGGATTTATAAGGCAAACAGATTATTACTGGAAAATAAAAAAGAATTAAAAATAATCAATCAGGAATTAAAGAAAAATGAAATTGCTTTTTCAAAAAAACATAATAAAGCATTGGCTAAAAATGATCTTTTAAGAAGAACCATTTTGGAGCGTAACGTTGAAATTAATATTCTGAGAGAAAGGGATATTTTAGCTCAATTTGAAACAACACAACTACAAACAAAGCTTGATAAATGGACCCTTTCACACATGAAAAAGGATGAGCTTATTGCTAAACAACAAGGGGCGCGGGTAAAACATGGGATTGGATATAAATCAGATGGTGAAAGTGTATTTAATTCAGTTCCACCTCCTTCTACTTTATGTTATTCTCCCATCCCTAGACCTCATCCTCAAAATGATTTGTTTAAACAACCTACTAATAGTCTACTTGCAGGTTTGAGTGGTGTCAATCTTAATGAGGTGCGAGACGATTATGATTCTACAACTGGTATGGGATACAATAAACCGAATGCTGACAGTCAAGGTAACGATTGTTTAGTCTCGGTTGTTTCTAATTCTACATTTACTATTTCTTCTAACTTTTTTGATAAGTTCAAAGTAGGTGAAATTCCTACTTTTGAGCCTGTCAAGGTTGTGAAAGAAGAGATAAATCAGGAATCACCCAATCATGAAGTTCCAAATACAACAAAACATCATACTCCTCTCATTCAAGATCCGTTGGAAGCAGATCTGTGTATACGAGACTTGTCAAGCGTAGATGATGAATCAAACACAAAGGACCGTGTCTGTTCATCAAAGATCAAGATATCACCTGAAATTGTCAAGTTTCAAACGCTTCCAAAAGCTGAATCAAGACCAATAAGGATCTATTCTCCAACTGCAAAACAACCCACTCAATCCGTGAAGATCTCATTTCTGTTCAGCATAGAAAACTTCAGAACAAGCAAGAATCTGCTACAAGCTCAAAGCAATCCTCATCACAACCTGCACAACACGGGACTACAAAGAATCAAAAGCCTTTCAAGGCTTGTTTGAGTGTGGAAAGAAGGTCATATGGTAAAGAAATGTCCTCAAAGACCTGATTTGAATGGTAAAGGCAAACCAAATTGCTTCTCTGGATGTATGTCTACAAACAATGTTCCAGACGGTAAAGGCAACATGGGTTGCTTCTATGGTTCAAGAGGTAAAAAGCACACAACTTTGAATGGTTGGATGAAAAACTCTCTATCCAAACCTTTTCATGTGAAGCCGGATTCATATGATTCAAAGTTGAAAATGACCAAAGGTTCAAACTCAAATTCTTTTCCTTCTGGTCTTAAACAGAAAATGATTTCCAAATTTAATTCATTCAAATCCAAATTAATTAAACCAAAACAAATTTGGGAAATTAAAAAGAAGGATACAGATATCCCTAATTGTTTAAACGGTTGTGTGCAAAAGCAGGTTTCTTGTATTGATGAAAAAGGAACTTCCAGGACTACGAAGTCCTAGGTTCCCTTTTCTAACTAATTTGTTAATGAGTGCGGGAACAATTCAAGAGGACTGTTAGTAATCCGGTTTACTGACAGAGATTGTTCCTAATTCAAATTTGAGGCGGAATAAACAGGTTAATGTTATGCTATTTTATTCACAATCTGGATTTTTATCTACACAATCACCATTCTCACTTCACAATCACTGCATATTTCTTGAGAATTCGTTTCTTATATTCATATCAGTGTAGTTTGGAAGACCTTCTTTGGTAAATTTCTATTTTTGTATAGTTTTATAAAAACAAAATTAAAAAAAGTAAAACATAAAAAATAAAAATAAAAATATAAAAATATAAAAAATAGGTTTAAAAAATAAAATTTAGGGGGAGAGTATAGTAAATAAAAATAAAAAGAGAACTAGGAACTTGATTTGAGATGACTAAGAAATGATTGTATATCTTCTTCATATGCTTTTTCTTGCATGACTTGTTCTTTAAAATGAGAAATAATAGTAACTGATGCTGTTATCTGATTTACATCTTATTTTTAATTACAAATAACAGAAAAAAAGACAGTTTCTTTAGTGATATGATTGGTAGACTCAGCCTGAAGAATAAAGTAGACAGCAGTATGATGATTTAAATTAAAATATATGCTTAAGGACATCTGGATGTACACAATCATTTTGGCCTGCACGAAAACTAAGTCCCGACAAAAATTGAATTGAGAATTGATCTTTCACCCACCATGAAATCATATAAGCCATATCTTTGAGCCATGATTGGTGTATTTATGTGTCTTATGTTTGTGCTAATCTCCTTTATTGTACGGAAGTACTGACCAGGAGTGATGATCTCCTTTATTGTATGATAGTACTGACCTAGAGCTCTCGTCGGCACATGACTAAATGGTCATCTCCTTTGTTATACGTGAGTATAGACCTGGAGCTCTCACCATTTTGGTCCAAGTAGTGTCAAATCATCTAAACGATAAATTCATCACCGAATATAATATTCTATCGATAATCACTTGCAGACTAATGCACAAGACTTGCTCTATAAATATCATTACAAAATTCAAGAAATCCTAAGGTTGGGTGAGGGTTTTTGCCAAATGACTGTGGGGTCCTAGAATTCTAAAGTATTTAATCGAACCTTAACGAATCATCTGTTGCTTGTTGAAAAAGATAAGGCGTAGGTTTAAGTGGACAAACATAAAGTATATCTTAAGAATTTCAAAATTCATTCAAAGACTATGATTAAATTCAGTTATCAGTGTGATCTCATTGTTTGTCGATGATTAAATCATCTTTGTGCTAAAGTATATCTTGAGGATGTGATCTCATGATCGATTCAGTTCTCGGTTATTAATATAATATATATATATATATATATATATATATACACAAATAAGAAATAGATATATAAAATTAAAAAATTATAATAAATATATATAATAAAAATAAAAAATTATAATAATTTTTCATTTTAAAATTCTTTTAGGTCTTCCTTATTATGTTGTTATAATTTTCTCATTTTTCATGCATTTCATAAAATTTGCGCACAAACGAACACGGGTTCGCTTGTTTTTCACACACAGATAAACACGAGTTTATTTTGTTAAAATAAAATGATCTAATTAGAAATGTCGAAATTGTGTGTGAGAATGTGTTTCAGATTTTTGTTGTAAGTGATGGCCGATCATCAGTTGAGAAGTATACCTGATCAGAGAATCTGTTCCTCAAGTTTGGAGATGATACGGAGCTAGGAATCCTCCTCCTACATCTTCTGAAGCACTCAAGATTAGAGATTTGGAAAAATTGTTCCAACATCTTTACAAAAGATGCACTCAAAAAGGGGGAGCTATAAATAGGGGGAGCTTATAAGATGAATAATCTTTCTCATCAGAGTCAGAAAGTTTCAATTTGAAGATCTTTCTGTTGTTGACTTCTCGGTGTTGATTTCGCGTAAAGACGTTGATAATGATAGACTAAGGGGGAGTATTGTTGGAGCTGTACAAGATAATCTTTTATCAATAAAGTCAAAGTCAACAAAAGGTAACGTCATGGACAAAGTCAACTCAAAAGTTGATCAATCTAGGACTAAGAAATTGACATCTGCCAGAAGTGGATTTCCTATTGAAGTTGTATCCCCCATAGTCACCGTCAGTGTAGGCATATAGATTGAAATCTCATTGCTTTGGATTCCATAATCTAAGAACAGGTTTTCCCTTAAGATATTTGAATATCCTCTTGATAGAACTTACATATGATTCCTTGGGATCTGCTTACTAGCGGTTAGATACATACGTGAACCTATCATAGATGGATAGTAATTTAATCCGCTACTTTTGCCTTCTGGATCTGGACCAATCTTCAGTTTAGTATTAATAGGAGTTCTGATGAAGTGATAATCTACAAAATGGAACTTCTTAAGCATTGTTTCCACATATTTTGATTGGTTGATGAAGATTCCATCTATTGTTTGTTGGACTTGCACTCCTCAGAAGAATGTGAGTTCCCCCATAACACACATTTGAAATTTTGAATGCATAAGGTCTTCAAAGTCTTTACCAAGTTGTTTGTTTGTAGATCCAAAGATGATATCATCCACATAAATCTAGAACAATAACATCTCTTGGAATAGCTCTAAGCAAGATGTGCTGGCATTATCAACTACTAAGTCAGAATACATTGTCGCTTCATTAGCAGCTGAGGAAACTGCATGGTTAAAGAAGTTCATTGATGATCTAGGGGTGGTCCCTTCCATTTAGGACCCCTAGAATTTTTTTGTGATAACGAGGATGCGATTACTCAAATCAAGGAACCCTGTGCACATTAGAAGACTAGGCACATTGAACGAAGATTCAACTACATAAAGGATGAAGTTGAAAAAGGAAAGATATGTATTCGCAAAGTTCACATGGATCAAAACATTGCGGATCCACTCATGAAGCTTCTTGAAAAGGCAAAGCATGAAAGTCATGCTTGTGCCATGGGACTTCAATATTCTAGTGACTGGATTTGATCTTTATTTTTTGTATTGAGATATTGTAACCCTATATTACTTGAATGAATTATTCGGTTATAATGATTCAACTAATATTCCTATTTTGCATGTTTAAAATCCATGAGTAAAATATTTACTCAAAATGTACGTAGTTGTTCATACTTATGGGAACAAGCATAAAGGTAATGCTATTATGAACTTGGATTGGTAGACATTCATATAGATGAATGTAGAGCAAAAAGTTGCTGCCAAAGTTCATAGATATTTGTGGGATGCAAATATTGGACTGACCTTCATCTTCTTGGTATCCATAGATATTTGTAGAGCAAAAGGTTGCTGAATCTTCTTGATTGATCATAAGTAATTTTGAGTAAAGGCAAACATCATTCGGTATCCTTTGACCTGAGATACATATTGGGTCTTGATATTTATCGAATATTATACTTTGACTTAGCTCTTCGCTATTCTGAAACATGGCAGTACATAAGTCTGAGTTCAGGTATGATATAAGGTAATTGTAGAGACGTATGTTGTCAAGATGGGATTTGTCCCTCTTATTCGTTGAGAGTAAGATGTCTAAGGCCTGATAAAGTTAAATCAATGGAGAATGATCACTCTATGTATCTAGAATTTAACATGACATCTGCGACAAAAGGATAGATGATTGATTCACCAAAAACTTTTCAAGTATGGTACTTGAAGGGGATGATGTTATTGAATGGCATTTAGTCATACGTATTAAGGGTAGTAAACCGTTATTAGGCGGTATTTACTGCTGGCATCAATCTTTTATGAATCTTGTGCAAGTGGGAGATTGTTGGATCTTGTATGCCCAAGACACATACAAGATTGATGTGGTTAGTACGTTATGATCCAAATCGGGTCATACCCAATAACAAGCTAAACAAACAACAATAAATGTTTATTTGTTGATGAGATCATACAAATAAACATTGACACCAATTTAGAAAATGGGTTTTCTAAAACATTGCTTTGTAATAGAACAATACTATATGGATAGTTTGTTCATGAGATATTATTTGTTTCATTATTTAAGTTGGTTAAATAATAACAAATAAAAGTGTGTTATTGTTATAAA
>BJCM01091130.1:0-11686 GCA_018326385.1 Flaveria bidentis | reverse complement strand
TAATTTAAAATAAAATATTTTTTAAAAAATTGTACAAAAATAAAAATTTATGAAAGAAGGTCTTCCAAACTACACTGATATGAAGATAAGAAATGAATGCCCAAGAAATATGCAGTGATTATGAAGTGAGAACTGTGATTGTGTAGATAAAAATCCAGATTGTGGATAAAATACCATGACCTTAACTTGTGACCTTGATGTTAACCGGTATTACGTGCACATGTTATATGGTTTATGTACTCTTAGTAGAATTAAATACTGATGTAGTCAAGATAGGAAATGCTTAGGTTAAGAAGAGTAAAGTAAGTGGCTAATCACAACTTGCCACTATAATTAGGGACTTACTATACTTGAGATAAACTGAGCTATTACCTTGAATGACCGTGTTGGTGTTTGAATCTTATAGCGTGTTAGAGGATTGCTGGCGGTAGATCTTCTAAGGCTTCACATGGTAGAGGTCGAGGTGGATGTGGTGTTAAACAACAGGTCATGAGAGGAAGTCCTATGGCTGAAGAGGTGGCTAATGAGGAGCCCGATACCCCTCATCCAGAGGGCGGAGATAAGAGTGCTAACTTGAGAGCCTCTGTGAAGGAGGAGGTAGTGGAAGAGGTTCATTAGGTCATGCAAACGACCTTACCGTCTGTGGTGACCGAAGTGAGTAAGGCTGTACAGGAAGGAGAAAAAGGGAGATGAACAGGTCCTCGGGATGACAGGCGCAACCGGAGACTAAGACGGTTCTCTCCGATGATAAAGAAGAGGAAGAAGAGCCCACGCCGGAAGTGACACGAGGCTGTAACTATGGGGCATTTCAAAGATGCAAGCGAGAGGTTGTGGTGGCTGAGGGGAGCATGAAGGTTGGTGATGACCGGATTTGGAATGGGAAGAGGTTTGGTCGGGGTGGTGCTCTGATAAGTAAAAAGAGTGCACGGGTGGATGAACGTCGTTTGGACTAATCTGTTGCGGGGCCGAAGAGGTGTGGTAAATGTGGAAAGGAGCATATTGGAGAATGTAGGTTCGGATCGAAATTATTCTTCAAGTGTGGGAGGTCAGGGCATATAGCAAAGGATTGTCGTTTGGCTAGATGTTATAACTGTGGTGGAGAGGGTCACATGAGAAGGGACTGTAAGAAGACGAAGGCTAAGTGTTCCGGTGCGAAGAAGATTATGGTTGAGACGGAAGGGTAGAAGGCGAGCGCTCGAGCTTTCACGATGACTCAGGAGGAGGCTAGGACGAACCCCGATATGGTGTCAGGTACGTTTCTATTAAACCAAACTCTTGCATCTGTGTTATTTGATTCTTGTGCTAGTAGGAGTTTCATTTTTGCTGCCTTTTGTGCTAAGTTGCCTATTAGGAGTAGAAGTATTGATTAGCCCTTCGATGTAGAAACTGCCATAGGTAAGTCTAACAGGATTTATAAAATGATAGAAGGTTGTGACATTGAATTAGAAGGTCATAAGTATCCTATTAGACCATTCCTGATGACCTTAGGTGGTTTCGATGTATTCCATGGAATGGATTGGTTGGCAGACTACGAGGAGAATATTGTGTGTCGCAAGAAGATGGTCAGACTGACAACGCCGGATGGGAGTTCAGTAACAATTTATGGTGATCGAGTTAGGACTACCCCAATTGTGATTTCGATGGCGGTGGCGGGAAAGTACATGAGGCGTGGTTGTAGTGCCTACTTGGCCATCGTAAAGGACGCGGATATGACAACACCACAACTGATTGATGTACCGGTGGTGGGTGACTTTCCAGATGTCTTTCCCGAAGACTTACCTGGAGTGCCACCTGACCGGGAGATCGAGTTTCAGACTGACTTGATACTAGGTGCCCAACCAGTAGCTAAGGCACCGTATCGGTTGGCTCCAAGTGAGATGAAGGAATTTATGGAGCAGTTACAAGAGTTGCTTGATAAGGGGTTCATTAGACCTAGTATATCTCCTTGGGGTGCTCCGGTCTTATTCGTGAAGAAGAAAGATGGTAGCATGAGGATTTGTATCGACTACGGTGAGCTGAATAAGTTGACAGTAAAGAACCAATACCCATTAATGAGAATTGATTTTTTGTTTGATCAACTTCAAGGTGCCAGTTGGTTCTCGAGGATTGATATTCAATCTGGCTACCATTAGCTAAATGTGAAAGTGTAGGAAATCCCTAAAACAGCTTTTCGCTTACGCTATGGACCCTACGAGTTTCTCATTATGTCTTTTGGTTTGAACAATGCGCCAACTCTTTTTATGGACTTGATGAATTGAAAGTGTTGGCTGATGTTTGATAAATCAGTGATTTTGTTTATTGTTGATATCCTTATTTATTCGAAGAGCGAGGAGGAGCATGTCGATCTCAATCAAGAGGTGTTGCAGACATTAAAAAGGGAGAAGTTGTATGCTAAATTCTCCAAGTGCGCATTCTTGTTGCATGAGGTTCAGTTTTTGGGACATGTAGTGAATCCCAAGGGGATTATGGTAGACCCGGCGAAGGTTGAGGCGATGATTCAATGGAATTCACCGAAGACGCCATTCGAGATTCGTAGTTTCTTGGGGTTGGCGGGCAATTACAGAAGATTTATTAAAGACTTATCTAAGATCGCTTCTAAATTGAGTAAGTTGATCCATAAGGATGTTAAGTTTGTATGGGGTCAAGCTTAAGAGAAGGAGTTTGAGGTGTTAAAGGCGAGGTTGACTCAAGCTCCTGTCTTGTTGTTACCCGATGGAAGCGAATTCCTACTCGGAGTTAGGATGTGTGTTGATGCAAAGAGGAAATGTTATAGCCTATGCATCCCGACAATTGAATGTTCATGAGGTCAATTATCCCACTCATGTCATAGAGCTAGCAGCCGTGGTTTTTGCGTTAAAGATTTTGAGGCACTACCTATACAAGACGAAGTGCACCATATTCACTGACCATAAGAGCTAGCAGTACTTCTTCGAGCAAAAAGATTTGAATACGAGGCAGAGGAGATGGTTGGAACTCATAAAGGATTATGATTGTGAGATCCATACCATCAGGGCAAGGCCAACGTTGTGGCAGTTGCCCTTAGCCGAAAGGAGAGACCCGAGCCGATTCGGGTGAAGGCTTACCAATTGGTCATGACCTCCTTTGTAATGAAATAACTCAAGGAGTTTCATGATGAGGAATTGAAGGAAGATCATCATAACTTTGAAAGAATGAGAGGTCTGGTTGCGGAGTTGGGTGAAAACACACTCGGTGTTAGAACCTGATTTGGACGAATGTCAATTTCTCGTTACTGGGATTTACGTGGGAGGATTATGGATGAAGCACATAAGACCCGATACTCTATTCATCCTATTGCTACAAAGATGTATCAAGACATGAAGAAAGACTATTGGTGGTCGGGTATGAAGCACGATGTAGTGGAGTATATGAGTAAGTGCCTTACTTGCATGCAAGTGAAGACGGAGCATCAAAAGCCATATGGCAGGATCCAACCGTTGGATATACCGGAGTGGAATTGGGAGCGTATTACCATGGAATTTATTACGAAGCTACCGCGTACCGCCCGAGCATATTATGCCATATGGGAGATAGTTTATCGTTTGATGAAATGTGCTCACTTCCTACCGATTCGCTAGACATATTCATCCGAGAGGTTGCTGGATTTGTTCATTTAAGAGATTGTAACTAGTCATGGTGTGCCGCTGGAAATTGTGTTTTATCGTGACACCCGGTTTACATATAAATTTTGGAAGAAATTCCACGACGCAATGGGGACGAGGTTACATATTAGCACAACTTATCATCCTCAAATAAATGGTTAGTCGGAAAGGACCATTCAGACACTGGAATATATGTTCCGGGCATGCGTCATTGATTTTGGAGGAAGTTGGGATGACCACTTACCGTTAGTTGAGTTCTCATATGAGAACAGTTATCATGCTAGTATCAGTATGCCTCCTAATAAGATGTTATACGATAGGAGATGTAGGACACCCGTTTGTTGCGGTGATATCGGCCATAAAGAGTTAGGGAGCGTCAAGGTGGTCGAGGCTATGATTGAGAAGTTGGAAAGCATCAAGGCCTTCATGAAGGCAACTAAAGATAGGCAACATTCGTATGCTGATAAATGACGTAGACCGATTGAGTTCTTGGTGGGTGATAGAGTTATGTTGAAAGTCTCACCTTGGAAGGGTAACTTTTTGTTCAGAAAGCGGGGAAAGTTGAGCCCGAGGTACATAGGGCCTTTAAGAATCATTGCTCGAGTAGGAGAGGTGGCCTATAGACTGGAGTTACCAGAGGAGTTAAGTGGAATTCATTCGACATTCCATGTTTCTCATCTGAGAAAGTGTTTAGCAGAAGAGGATATGGTTGTACCACTAGGTGATATCGAGGTAGACGAACGACTCAACTATGCGGAGCCACTAGTGGCGATCATTGAACATAAAAAGAAGACGTTGAGGAATAAAGTGGTCCCACTTGTGCGCGTACAGTGGAAGCACAGAAAGGGATCTAAGTCTACGTGGGAGACTGAAGAAGAGATAAGACAACATTACCAACATTTGTTCGAGGAATAACCGGTTTTGGGGACGAAACCTATATAAGGGGGTGGACTTGTAACACCCGATTATTTTACCCATTGTCAAAGAATGAATAATAAAGAAAGAAAAGGGGAGAAAAAGGTACTTTACCCAAGTTAAGGGTTAAAAGTGTCAAAAGGACAAAAAGTTACAAAAAAAGTTGGTATTAAGAGCATGGCAACCCACTCTCTTCCCCATACTCATGATTCAATTAGTTGAGGGGGAAGAAAAGGAGAAAAAGGGGCAGAACTTTCAGGATCTTGAGGAACAAGGAGAAAGAGTCGATTTCTAATGGGTTTTTGGGGTGAAGCTTGAAGCTCACGGGTTTGTGGAAAGCTCTACCCAAAGAGGCTGCTAAGGTGAGTTCCAGGACCCCTATTTTACACGTTTTTAACTGATTTTGGGGCTAGTCCTCATATGAAACTATTTTTGTTGTGTTGGGTGTGTACCCGTAGGTATGTGTGTGTGCGATCGGGAGGGGCTCGAGTATGGGTATGTTATGTTTGAATGATGATGTGACTGGGTTTCTAAGGCTTAGGACGAATGGTTTAAGCTTAGAGCAGTTTAGAGAGGGTTTGAGGACTGGAATCTACTATTCAGGTTCGAAAGAGGCTGCTTCTGCGCCCAGCTAGGGCTTATGCGCCTGAATATTTCTCCATGCGACTGAAGGTCATGCGACTGGAGTTCATGCAACTAAGAGTCCATACACCCAAATAGGGCTCATGCACCCAAAAGGACATAGAATATTTCTGCCTTTGGGGAAAGTGTAAATGTATGCTTTGACTTGGGATGTTCCCGATGTAACACCCGGTTATTTTTTTAAAGTCAAGAAAGAAAACTAAAGTGATGAAAAAAAAGGAAAAGAAATAAAACCCAAGTCTAGGTGTTAAAAGTGACAAAAAGGACAAAATCTTTGAAAAGTGGGTGTAAAAGGTGGTATGGCCGCCCATATGTCACACATATCACAAATTCTCATACATTTTAGAGAGAGAAGGAAAGTGTAGCAAAGAACTCTCAGTTTTGGAAAGAAGAACAAGAAAGAATTCGAATTCATGATAAGAATTCATGGTTTTATGGTGTTCTTAACCGGTTATGTCCTCGGGTATATGCTTATGAATGTTTTTATGTCTTCTGGTATGTTATTAGTTGGTTTCTAAGCGATTGAATTATAATTGCAGATGAGTTTGGAAGAAATCATACTCAAGAGTTGCAAAGGTGAGTTCTAGAACCCCTCTTTTTATATGTTTTAACTGATTTTGGGGATACAAATGCATGAATGTATGTTTTTATTAAACTGGGTTTTGAACCCGTATGTATGAATACGTGTATGTTGTGGTTGAGTTATGATGTTGGTCTATGTTCAAGCTTGGTGATGTTATGGTTGTGTTTCAAAGGCTTAGAAGGTAAGATTTAAGCTTAGAACATGGTAGATGGTATTTGGGAGCTGAATTTGATGTTTGGGTATGAATGAGTTGAGAATAACTGCATAAGTGTAGACAAATGCGGGTGAAAGAAAATACGGATGGAATGTTAATGTGGATGAGCATTGACTAAGTATGTGAAATGCGGATGGCAAATGCGGATGAGTAAGGTCAATGTGGAGGAGAAAGTCTAAGTATGAGCAAATGCGGATGACCAATGCAGATGAGCATTGACTAAGTATGTGAAATGTGGATGATCAATGCGGATGAGCATTGACAAATGCGGATGAGTAAGACCAAATGCAGATGAGAAAGTGAACAAATGAAGATTACAAATGCGGATGGAGTATGGGAAATACGAATGAACAAACACAAATGCCGATGAACAAAAGGGCAATGCGGATGAACACTTTGAATATTTTCCGACTTCTTCGTAAAAAGGTGAAGTGTAGGCTTCGACTAGGGAGATTCCTAGGGGTTGTGTAAGTTGATTTTTGAGGTCATAGATGTTAAGATGGGCATGTTATGATGTATGATTGATGCTTACGCATGATGGTATGTATGATGTATGTTGTGTATGTATGATGCCATGTATGATGATGTTGAATAAAATGAAAGTATTATGCAACGTGAAGTGGAAGATAATGAGAAAAAGGAACGAAATGAAAAAATGAATGCATTAATGAATGAACGAACGAAAGAAAGGCTTGCTAGCAAATGTATGGAGGTTCATACTCAATGCGGAGTATTAGCTCAACCGTGTGCAGGTTAGCTACCCCATGAGGATGCACACTGGGCTTAATCTGTGTGATTAAACAAAAGTGTGGAGGTTCACACCCAATGAGGAGTTGTTAGCTCAACTGTGTGCGGGTTATATACCCCATGAGGATGCAAACATGGGTTCAGTCTTTGTGATTGACCAAACGTATGGGGTCCTTGTCTCTTAACCCTAGATGAATTTCTTGGTGCTCTGGAGGGGTGTTTATACACATGACATGACCTATATGAAAACGAAAGATAATAAATATACGAAACGAACGATGATCAAGATAGTAAATATTATCTATGTGTACGTACGATGTGTGATCACATTTTAAAACCTGTTATGATTGAATGAAAGTAAAGAATGGTTTTTAAATGAAAGATAAAGTATCTTTTACTATAAAACTAGAACTCACTCAGCAACGCTGGCTTTTATGTATTTTCTAGTTGGCATGTGAGCATTGCTGAGGATGGCGTGGGCAGCTACTTGGCCATTTTTGGATGGTATCCATTTTTATAATGCTTTTGTGATGTAAAATGCAACAAGTATTTTGTAACCTGATAACGATGTATTATTTTGCAAAAACCTTTATAATGAAATAAAATGTCGTTTTAAATGTTTCTGCTGCAATGTTTATTTAGAATAATTGTAAATATACATTTTATGTGTGATGACTATCCGGCTGTGAGCGTCCCGGGAACGGGGTCCTTACACCTGAGGATTAAGTAAGTTGACTTTTGAGGTCATAGAGGATGTGATGGGTTATGTATGTATGATGGTGCCTTGTATGGTGATGTTTTTGTATATTCATGTTTATGTTGCTTATTTTGTATGATTATTTTCCCGTGGCTTTACCTTGAATGTTAATGAATTAAATGAAAAGTATAATGTAACATAAAGTGGAAGATAATGAAAAGAGGAACGTAATGAAAGAATGCATGCATTAATGAATCACTGAATGTAAGAAAGTCTTGCAAGAAATGTATGAAGGTTCACACCCAATGAAGGGTGTTAACTTAACTGTGTTTGGGTTAGCTACCTCGGAAGGATGCACACTGGGGTCTAAACCGTGCGTTTGACCATACGTATGGGATCCTTTCCACTTATCCCGGTACTGTGGTCAGGCCACTGGGCCCCATGTATGGGAGTCAATTTATAGACTTCGACCTAGTACCCGCTTTATGCATGACGGTGGGGTGAAGCACATGGCATTGGTCCGAATGAAAGTAAAGACTAATGAAGTATGTATGGAGTAAACGTTATGAAAGAAAAGGATGAATGATGATAACGATGTACGCTGTATGAAAGAAAGTAAACGAACGAATGATGAATATATTAATAAAATTGTATACGTATACGTGTGATCTGTGATCATGTACATAAGTAAAGAATGGTTTTAAACAAAAGATAAAGTATATTTTATTATAAAATTAGAACTCACTCAACAACGCTGACTTTTATTTGTTTCCAGTTGGCAGCTAATGGTTGCTGAGGATGGCACGGGCGGCTACTTGGTTCTTTTTGGATGGCATCCATAGTTATAATGCTTTTGTGATGTAATGCACCATGTATTTTGTAATTGTATAAGGATGTATTATTTTGAAAAAGTTTAATAACAAAATGGAATGTTTGCATTAATGTTTCCGCTACAATGTTATACTTAAGTTAATATAATTACATGTTCTAAGTGTGATAATTGACAAGTTGTAAGCGTCCCAGGAATGGGGCCTTACAAGTTGGTATCAGAGCCAATGTTTAAGTGAAATGGGTAAATTTTCAAAATAAACCTAAACTTAAAATGAGAATGGGACAAAGGGGAAGGGATGCCAGTCCGAGTAGCTGCATGCCATCAGGTATTTTCTTAATGTTAACCGGTATTACGTGTGCATGTTATGTTGTTTATGTGTTGTTCGTAGATTTAGATATTGATGTAGTCAGGATAGGAAATGCTTGGGGTATGAAGAGTAAAGTAAGTGGCTAACCACCACTGGCCATTGTAATTAGGGACTTACTATACTTGACATATACTGAGCTATTACATTGAATGATGGGTGTTGGTGTTTGAATCTTATAGCGTGTTAGAGGATCGCTGGCGGTAGATCTTCTAAGGATTCACGTGGTGGAGGTCAAGGTGGACGTGGTGCTAAACCACGGGTCACGAGAGGAAGGCCTAGGGCTGAAGAGGTGGCTCATGAAGAGCCCGAGACCCCTAATCTAGAGGGCGGAGATGAGAGTGCTAACTTGAGAGCCTGAGTTAAGGATGCGGTAGTGGAAGAGGTTCATCATGTCATGTAGAGGATCTTACCATATGTGGTAACCGAAGTGATTAAGGCTGTACGGGAAGGAGAAAGAGCGGAGAGGAACATGTCATTGGGAGGACTGGCGTAACTGGAGATTGTGACAGTTCTCTCCCATGATGAAGAATAGGAAGAAGAGCCCGCGCCGGTGGCGGCACAAGGCTGCAACTACGGGGCATTTCAAAGATACAAGCACCCAACCATCGAAAGTAATTTGTTGCTGCTCACCGATGGGTGAGAGGGATGGAGGCGGTACTTAATATCAACGAGTGCCAAGAAGACCAGAAGGTGAAGTTTGCTGCCCACTCGTTTATGGACTCGGCTCTTTGTTGGTGGGACAATATTGTCCAAGCCGAGGGTAGTGGGGCAGTTGGGAGAATAAGGTGATCTAAGTTGAAGAAGTTCGTGATTGAGGAGTTTTGTCCTCATAGAAAGATGGACAAGGTGGAAAGGGAGTTTCTGCAGCTGGAGACAGGAACAATGACACATCAGTAATACATCACCAAGTTCAATGAATTGGAATGGCAGGTGCAAGATCAAGTGACACCCATGTCACGAAAGATCAAGAAGTATATTCAGGGCTTGCTAATGGATATTCGCAAGCACATGATCGTTGCCCGACCGAGCATGTTTAGGTCGGCAGTTAAATTGGCGGGGAGGTTGTATGAGGAGCAAGAGTTGGTGGTGGCTGGGTGAGGAAGAAGGGTTGTGGTGACCGGAATTAGAAGGGGAAGAGGTTTGGTCAGGGTGGAGCTCTGACGAGTAACAACAGTGCACGGGTGGATGACCGCCATGTGGTCACATCTAGTGCGTGGCCAAAGAGGTGTGGCAAATGTGGAAATGATCATATTGGAGAATGTAGGTTGGGATGGAATTTATTCTTCAAGTGTGGGAGGATGGGGCATATAGCAAATGATTGTCATGCAGTCAAATGTTTTAACTGTGGTGGAGAGGGTCATATGAGCACAGACTGTAAGAAGGCAAGGGCTGAGAGTTACGGTGCGAAGAAGAATATGGTTGGGATAGAAGGGCAGAAGGCGAGCACCTGAGCTTTCAAATGACTCTGGAGGAGGCTAGGAGGGACCCTGATATGGTGTCTAGTATGATTCTAGTAATACAAACTCTTGCATCTGTGTTATTTGATTCCGGTGCTAGTAGGAGTTTCATTTCTGCTGCGTTTTATGCTAATTTGCCCATTAGGAGTAGAAGTATTGATAAGCCCTTCGATGTTGAAACTGCCATAGGTAAGTCTACTAGGATTTCTGAAATGATAGAAGGTTATGATATTAAATTAGAAGGTCATAAGTTTCCTATTAGACCATTCGTGATGACCTTTGCCGGTTTCAATGTAGTCCTTGGAATGGATTGGTTTGTAGACTACAAGGCGAACATTATGTGTCACAAGATGATGCTCATACTGACATCGCCCGACGGGAGTTCAGTGACAATTTACGGTGATTGAGTTACGACTATCCCGAAGGTGATTTCGATGGCGGTGGCAGGAAAGAGCATCAGGCGTGGATGTAGTGCCTACTGGGCCTACAGAAAGGACGTGGATACGCCAAGACCACAACTGTCTGATGTACCGGTGGTGTGTGACTTTCAAGATGTCTTTCCCGAAGACTTACCAGGAGTGTCACCTGACCAGGAGATCGAGTTTCATATTGACTTGATGCTAGGTGCCCAACCAGTAGCTAAGTCACCGTATCAGATTAATTACAAGTGCTACTTGATAAGGGGTTCATTAGATAGAGTATCTTTCCTTGTGGTGCTCCGGTCTTATTAGTGAAGAAGAAAGACGGTAGCATGAGGATGTGTAACGACTACCGTGAGCTGAATAAATTGACAATAAAGAACCGATGCCCGTTACTGAGAATTGATGATTTGTTTGATCAACTAAAGGTGCCAGTTGGTTCTCGAGGATAGATCTTCGATCTGGCTACCATCAGCTAAAGGTGAAAGAGCAAGATATCCCTAAAATAGCTTTTCGCACGAGCTATGGACATTACGAGTTTCTTGTTATGTCTTTTGGTTTGACCAATGCTCCAGCTGTTTTTATGGACTTGATGAATCGAGTGTGTCGGCCGATGTTAGATAAATCGGTGATTGTGTCTATTGTTGATATCACGATTTATTCAAAGGGCGAGGAGGAGCTTTCCGATCACATTTGAGAGGTGTTGGAGACGTTCAGAAGGGAGAAGTTGTATGCTAAATTCTCCAAGTGCGCATTCTAGTTGCGCGAGGTTCAATTTTTGGTACATGTAGTGAATCCCTAGGGGATTATGGTAGACCCGGCAAAGGTATAGGCTGTTATTCAATGGAAGTCACCAAAGATGCCATCCAAGATTCGTGGTTTCTTGGGTTTGGTGGGCTATTACAGAAGATTCATTCAAGACTTATCTAAGACCACTTCTCCATTGACTAAGGGGCTGTTTGATTGTGTTGACCCAGTATGAGCTGACTGGGTGCTGACCTAGTCAATAGTTCTAACTGAGTTTACATCTGACTGAAACTTGGTTGTTTGATCATAACAACAAAGCTGACCCAGTCATAAGATCGTAACAAAAAAGATGGTGGGGAAGGGCGGCGGGGAAGGGCGGCGGTGAACGGCAGGAGGAAACGCGGCAGGAGGGAAACCGGCAGGATAGGGGGAGTGGGCAGGGCGGC
>BJCM01091127.1:0-13267 GCA_018326385.1 Flaveria bidentis | reverse complement strand
TACCCCATCTTGCTTTATCACAAGGGCACTGGCAGAAGGTTGACTGCTTGCATGAGCTTGATTTGTCAGTTGTGGTTGATTTTGGTATGTTTGTTGATGATGAGAATGATGATACTGCTATTGTTGGTTGTTTGAGTGATAGCTTGAGTTGGGCTGTGATGATGATTGGCCTAGAGAGTTCCTTTGATAGTTGTTTCTCTTGGGGGCATTGCACTCTCTCGAGAAATGGCCAGTCATGCCACAGTTAAAGCATTTCACCTTGGATTTATCATATCCAAGTTTTGTATTCTCATTCAGGCTCAGCTTTCTTCCTTTTCTTGAAGAATTTCTTGGCTCTCATGGCAATCATTGCCATTTGCCACTATAGATCCATTTCCTCCACATCATCAGGATCCATTTCCTCCAAATCTTCCTGAATTAGATTAGCAGAAGTTAGTCTTCCTCCCAAGTAGGCTTCAAAGCTTGCAACAAAGGCATTGTAAGTTTCCTTTTGTTCTTCTGATCTTGAGTCTTCAGGAGAGGTTTGAGGAGCAGTAGAGACTTTAGGTGCTTGTGATGAGGTTGATGGATGATTGATTGGTGGAGTTGCAATGAACCCAGTATTGTTCATTTGATCTCTTGATGAGATGAAATCATCTTCCTCAGTGATGAAAGCATTTTCAACAGAATGAGATTCTAAAGGAAATTTGTAAGCCTCAATCACTCTTGGTCCACCAAGGTTTCTGCTTCTTTCATCAAGTTCCAAAGCTTCAATTTTGGCTATCATAATGTCTAAAGTGGTACTCTCAAGATCAAGAGTATTTTTCAGCATGGTTACATTCTGTTTCCAGCTTTCAGGGAGACTGTGAAGCATTTTCTTTTTCAGTTATTTAATCTTGTAAGTAACTCCCATGATTTCCAAGTCATTTACCAACTGTACAAATCTGTGCAGTTGTTTAGATATTGATTCTCCTTTGGTGTGATGGAATGTTTCATACTGATTGACGAGCTTGTCTTTGTTGATTTCAGCCACCTTACTGCTTCCTTCACACATGATTTTCAGTTTATCCCAAATAGCTTTAGCAGTTCCATACTGTTCCAATCTTTTCAGCACATCCATCTTGAGTGCTTTAGTCAAAATTGAGTATGCTTTGAGGTCAATCTTGATTTTCTTATAGTCATCTTCATCCAGAGTTAAGTCTTCAATGGGTATTCTAGTAGTCTTGTAAATTGCAGCTTGAGCTGTTGATAGAGTAACATGGATGTGTGGACCCTTGCATATTGAAATCCAGAAATCAGGATCTACACCTGTGATGTAATTTCTAAACCTTATTCTCCACTGTTTAAACTCAGATTTGTGTTTAAGTATAGGAGGTTTAGGTGTATGACCAAGTTCAGAGTAACTGTTAGAATCCATTTTAACTTGTGTAAATATTGATTTAGTTGATTTTAAGAATGATTATGATTGATAAGTCCAACTAGTTCAAGCAGTTCTTTCGAGGTTCAGAATGAGTTCTGTAATGATTTTCTTGCTGTTTGACAGGAGTATTCTTGTTGTTTACAAAGTAGAGATGATGATATCCACTACTAGCAACTTGATTACCAGATCAATCGAATTCTATTCGGTCTAGGTGCAGATCTGAAAGAGAACCGAGAGTCAAAGCTCTGATACCAATTGACTGGGTTGAGTAAGAGTGATATTCTTACTGTGAATCGAATATGATAATCAAGTCAATGATTGAATGGCGGAAAAAAATAATCAATGAACAGTCAATGCAATAATAATACTCATAAATGCTTTTGTATTTGTATTTATAAAAGTTGATTTATAGAGAATAATTACAACAAAAATTCTCTATCTATCAGCCATCACCTCAGTACGAGGTTAACTATTCTATTTATAGGCAGACAAGATGCCTTTACAAAATGACTAAACTACCCCTGAACTATTACATGAGAAACTAGTCTAAGTCTTGATCCGCATCTATGCTTGTTCATCCGCATTGACAAATACGGGTGAGATAATCTTGATCAGCATTTCTTCACTTGATCATCTGCATTAGTATGTTGGTCATCCGCATTTGTTAATGCGGATGAGCAAAGTCTTGTCCGCATCTTCTTTTGGTCTTCCGCATTAGTCAATGCGGAAGAATAACTACTTAAGTATTAGTATTATGTCTTCCGCATTAGTCAATGTGGAAGAGTAAACACTTGTCCGCATTAGTGTTATGTCTTCCGCATTAACAAATGCGGAAGATAACACTTGTTCTTTTCCTTAACAGATTTTCATCCGCATTTCTTCTTGGACTTGTGAGATTCCAGCTGAGCAATCATAAATGATGACCTATTGAGTTGGCATGTATGATCCTTTCAGGGTGCAACAGATGACAACGACGAAGATGATGACCAAGATGACGGTCAAGGGGGGGAGATGCAGGTCCTAGTTCTTCACGGGCCACCGATACTTCTATTATATCTTCACCATCTCCACCGATTACTTCTTCTGCTCTGGGTGGATCTGAGCAGGCTGCTATCCACCTGGATTTTCTAATAGAGGAAGAAGAGGAGACAGATGATGAGCCTCTGGTATGGACGGTCGGGAGTCGGGCCATCACCACCGAGAGAGGGATAAGGGCGGTTGGTGGACACCAAGCTGAGTCAAGGGGTGATGCAGCAAAGGGGGAGCACCTATGGCAAAGGGCTCCAGGAAGAAGAGGATGGCCAAATCATACAGGACAAAGAGCAAGAGGCCAAGATTTACTTTTATTACTTCTTCCGATACCACCACCACTATCACACCCACCACTGCAGCAACCACCATTACCACTACTCCACCTACCACCACCACAGCCACCACAACTACCACCACTCCTCCCACATCCACTATCACTCCATCCACCACCACTACCACAGCCATTCCACCATATCCCACTCACATTCCATCTTTCATATTCACCACATCCACTACTACCACCACCAGCCACCAAGCAGGTCCCTCCAACCACTCTACATTCATTGTTGGACCCACTCTACCCCATATCAGGTTAGAAGAACAGCTTGCTAACCTCAATAGCATTGTGCTGTGGTCGCTCGCCACTAATGAGCTAAGGGTTACTCAGTTAAACAAGATGATGGAGGTGAATGATGCACATGCTAAGTAGATCGTACGTCTGGGGGAAAAGAGTGCTAAGTACGAGAGGGCATTACCCACCATGCGCTTACTAGTCAAAATGAGCTGGTGTTGGCGTCGGTAAAGAGGATTGATGAGCTGGAGAAAAAGAAAAAGAGGATACTCCTAAAGCTCAAAGGATCAAAGTCTAAGCCATTAAATATCAAATATGGTGATGATGATGATGAGGAGGAGGAGGAGGAGGAGGAGGATGAAGATTACTCTGAGGAGGATGTTGGTGAGGGTGGACCGAGCGGGAAAGTTAGAGAGGACAATGATGACCAGGAAGGTGATGCTACTGCATCAGCCTCTCCTCAAGCTCAAGAGAGGCGGACCAAACGAAGCCAACATCATGGAGCCTCGTCCTCTACTCCTCCTGCTGAAGAACAAAAAGATCAAGACAAAAGTAATGATTAGATGTTTTTGTATTTAAAACTTTTGTACTTGAATTATATATTACATTAATGTAATTATTGATCATTTATGTCTGTTTATGTCTAATAAAACTTTTGTACTTGAATTATATATAATGACTTATGTGTGATATGCTTAATGTCTAATAAAACCGATGAAGCTCAACAAACAGATGAATTTGACGTCCAACCCCTTCAGCAGGTCAAGACTTAATTAACCATGATTCTTGACTTGTAAAGGATAGTTAGAAGGTCTGTGAGCTACACTCCAAAGGAGGGAGAGATCATGCACGACCTAACGGATGAACAGCTTGCTGAAATATTCAGGCTGAATCCGGATGAGCTGGTCAAAGATGCTCCTACAGATGATGTGGCAAGTGACGATGAGCTTAACGATGTAGACGAAATCGAGATAGAGGATGACACTGCTAATTATTATCCACAGTACACTGATCTAGACGGACATGTTATCCCCAACTTGGGTGAAACATTCGACAATGGTACTTTTGAGAAGTTGGATGAAGTAGAGAAAGATAAGGAGAAAGAAGAAAGCACAGCCAAAGCTTCAGACGCAAACGTTGATATCAAGAAAGCTGAATGGGCAGCTTGTTTTACTGAGATGAAAGCCCAGCGCGCGCCCCAAAAGCAGAATGCCTACACAAACTTTATAGAGTCAAACGTCATCAGAAAGTGTCAGGCAAGATTATAACGTGGGCTTATTTTGAGGATTTGGACGTATATGCTGTAAAGAGAGAAAAGGGGATTGAGAACTTCAGATATTCTCATGATCTGAAGTCTCTTCCTAGTTATGAACACAACCGACTGACATGTTTAGATATACTACATGCTAATCCAAGAATGATGTTAGGTTGGTTTGAGGCAGTATGAAAGAAGCAATACCACACCAGATTGGTAAACTTCAGACCTCAACAACCAAAGAGGTACATTCGTAGGTGCTGAAGTGGAGTCCTCCGTGCACATTGTCAAAGATTCCCTTACCGGAAATGCCTCGGGACTTCACTCCACACTTCAAATGGTGGTATTACGATTGGAGGACGGGTGAAGCGGTCATAGTTCTGAACAGAGATGGAAAGATAGAGACTATCAGGGTATTCTACCCAATGTGGCTTACCAACTTGTCAGCTGAAGATGTCTACACATTATACAAGTGGCCACTGTTCTATGACACGTAGGATATTGTACAAGCTCTATAGTTTCAACATGTCATACGACTCTACTTTGCTTTTGAAATACATGCAGGAGTTACAAAAGAGGAGAAGTACAAGAAATTCGAAGAACATGAAAAAAGTGTTATACAATAGAGTAAACTAGGACCAAGGGGGAGTTTGTAGATACATCATCTTCCTACTTTGTGAGCTTTAATGTAAAAGTCTTTCATGTCTTACACATATGTAATGAATTGTTTTAATTATATATAATATGTGATTGTTGCTTATTAATGTTTATCTATTTCATATTATTATCGTGTTGAGTATAAATCATATGTATGAACTTAGTATATAGTTTTGAAGTTGTTGTGCATAGTTCTTAGTCAATAATGATTGAGAAATGTGTTCAACCTAGTCGGATGAGTCTTCATGCGTATGGACCATACTAATGGACCTTACGAATGAATACATCATGCTTATGGACCAGTCGCACGACTAAACCAGGAGACTGGATTAGTCGTATGATTGAGACATAAGATTGACTCAGTCGCACGACTGAACCTTCATTCGCGCACTCTATTCGCACGACTGAACTCAGTCGCACTCTTCATTCGCACGACTGAACTCAGTCGCACTCTTCATTCACACGACTGAACAACTCCAGTTGTCAGAGTCCATTCGTCTTGTTCATATGCATGACTGAATCCAATCGCATGATTGAATTCATTAGCCCCCCTCATTCGCACGAGTGAACCATATGCACAGTCCATTCATACAATTGAAACTGTCCTATTCTCCAATTACCAAGTTCATACAAATGGAAGATTAGTTTGTTGCGTTTACTGTCAGGAAGGACTTACGCATCCAGAACCTTCTGCTTCGGGGAAATGAGATAGGAAATCACAATAAACCGCCGGAGCTTGTAACGTTAGATGACTATCCACAATGGAAACAACGTTTTGAGATATACTTAAATTGAGTTGATCCCAATCTTTCGAAATCCATCGAGACTGGTTACATGGTGCCAGTAAGTGCTAATGGAGTCAAGATAACTTTGGGAGGAATGAACGAAACTCAAAATATACTCTTTAATGCTCAGAAGAAAGTTTATGCTCTGTTGACTCAGTCAACACCGAAAGACATCTTTCATCAGTTTTTTGAGAACAAACAGGCCAAAAGGCTATGGGAGGCTTTAGAGAAGAGATATGATGGTAATGCAACGTTAAAGGCGCTGAAGGCTAAGGCTCTCAAGAAGGAGTTTGATAACTTCTCCTCAATAGGTAATGAGAGCCTAGATGACATAATTGACATATTCTATCATTTAATGAGTGAAATACACACTCATGGTGTAACCACATCAATATAAGATAAAGTTTCAAGTTTTGCTCATGGGTTACCTAATAAATGGGATTCATTTGTGTCCAATCTCAGACAGGATGACATTCTTGCAACATTGGACATGAATTACTTCATCTTGAAATTGAGAGAGGAAGAGCTGAGGATGAAGTACAAATCAAAGAAAGGATCCTATGTTAAGAATACACTATGACACAAAAAACAATTTTTCCAAGAACCATAATCTGCCGTATAGTGAAAAATCGAAACCTCAATGCCAGAAAACGTCGAAGATACTTTTTGACTCAAAAGAATGACTCTTTTAAATGAAAACTTTAAGTTTAACACCAAAACTAATCGAATCACACGCAAAATGAAGAGCCAAAGCTCTGATACCATTTATCAAGACCGAGTACTTACGGGACACTAACTGATAATGCGTGAAACAAGATTAAATAGTGCGGAATCTTATTTGATTGGCGATCCAATCAGTGAGAACGTTAACCTGATCGATATAAGAATTAACTAAACGTAAAGAACGAGTAGGAATCGATCAAGAACAAACTATGAAGTTGGATTGGGTGCTCTAGATGCTCTGGACAGCTAGGGTTTATGTATTTTCGAAGTGTTATCGAATTGTTCTGAATTCTTATGTTTTTCCATGAATTATGTGGTATTTATAGGTTTGTAGTTTCCATTAGTACGACTGAACCATTAGCATGGTTCATTCGTGCGACTGAATCATGCGATTGAGTCATACGCACGACTGAAGGTTAAGTCGTGCGACTGAGTTAATCTTATCTCTCAATCATACGACTGATCTAGTCTCCTGGTTCTATCATGCGACTTGTCCCTAAGCATGATGTATTCATGCATATGGCCCTCCATTCGTCTGAAGACTCATCCAATTAGGTTGAACACATTTCTCAATCATTATTGACTAAGAACTATGCACAACAACCTCAAACCTATATACTAAGTTCATACATATGAATTATACTCAATACAATAATAATATGAAATAGATAAACATTAATAAGCAACAACCACATATTATATATAATTGAATCAATTCATTACATATATGTAAGACATGAAAGACTTTTACTTTAAAGCTCACAAACTAGGAACATGATGTATCTACAAATAGTGTTTTCGCTCGTCGCACTATATAGTCTCTCAAATTTGAAAAGTATTAAATGACCTTTTGCACTTGCTTTAAATAGTCAAAAAATGGCTTTTACAAAATTATACAAGTTTCAGAACATATGCGATTATAGTTTTAATACACACTGTAGCAAATGCAGATAGTTTTTAAACATCCGTATTTGTTACTGTTGTAAATTTAGAAGAGTAAAACTTATGAGTTTGGACTATCGCATTTATCCTGTAGCTAATGCGGAAGTTTGACTACTTAAGTTTTCTTTTATCCGCATTTGTGCACTGTTATAAATGCAGAAGAACGAAGCTCATTAGCATTTGTGCACTGTAACAAATGCGGTTAATTAAACTTGTTCAGAATTTGCTCACTACACCAAATGCGGATGATCGAACTTGTTTAGGATTGCTCACTGTAGCAAATGCGACAAATTTCCACATTTACCTGATCATCATTCATTGTGAGAAAAGAGATTAAGCACTTTTTTAATTATTAGATGTGGAACCCAAGCCATGATGGTCTTGGTTTTCCCATTCCTATCCATTATGGTGACCTCTTGATATTTTTCTCTGAATTGTGATCTATTTAGAGGTGACCTTGGAGATTGCTTGTGATATTTAGCTGGAGTCATCTCATCATCATCAACTGAAGAGTCAGAGGAGTAGAGAAATCTTTGATCTTTATGCTTTTGAAGAAACTTAAACCGTTTGTTATTATCAAAAATCATTTTAGGTTTTGGAAGATCAGACTTTTGCTTAACAAAGTGCTGGTTGTTTCTTTGACTCTTCCTCATTTCTTTTGGGTTACTCCTATCATTATGTGATCTAGATATCCTAGATTGATTGGTGGGCAAATGAATCTTGATGTGGGGTATGCTAGATGATGATGTTGAGATGAGTTTGTTCTGAGCAATTCTCACACCCTTATGATTGAAGTAACAATCAAATGCATTGTGATTGTTCATATCACAGACTAAACAATATTTATTAAAATAACAGTTTTTTGGTGGAGTGGTTGTTCATGTCACAGATAGAGGAATATTGATTGTAAAAGCACTCATCGGTTGATTGAACATTTCACAAATGTCATAATACATTTGTTTGTTTCTTGACTCAAATTTTGATTTGTGGGACACAGCTGATTTTCTCATTTGTAGCTGAGTCACTTTCTTTTTCTTATGGGAGGAATCAAAATCATCCCCTTTTGTAGCTTGCTTCATAATTCTACTTTTGTTAGATTTTCTAGTTGTTTTTTGTTTCTTCAACCCTTTTTGTATTTCTTTCTCAAACTGATCAATGTGTTCCTTGTTACATATGGCAAATCCAACTCCATGTCTTAATTTTGAAGATTGAGGATCTAACATAGTTTTACATGTTGAAATCAGTGAGCCTTTTTGTTTCTTTTGTAGTGAACCCTTGTCTGATTTAATTGAATTGTTTTGAGATATAATCTCATTATCAGAACTGTTTTTAGCAGAGGGTTTTAGTGACTTCACAAATTTCTTTTTACCTTTTGCAACAGCGGGTATGAATTTCACAAAAGTAACAATTGTTTTAATTGAACTTGTGGGTTTGATGACACTCACTGCCTTGTCCGAACACTCTTTGATTTTAATTTGTTGTCCTAATATGATTTTATCCTTATTTGTTTCAATGTAAACATTTGGTTGGTTTAGAGGATTAGTGATATGTTTTACTATTGTTTTTGTTTCAATAGTGTTAGGTTCAATTTTCTCATTGAGTGTAACAGAGTCAGGCATGATAGTGTAGTTATCATTATATGGTGGAGGACAAGAGCTATACCTGATCGCAGACATGTCTTTGTGATCCTTTTAAGAATCAAGCATCTCTTGCAGCTTGACTGAAGATAGTTGAAACTTTTCCAGTTTCACTTCAGTAAGTGTATGTTCAGCTTTAGATTGAGCTAACTTGTCAGTCAGTTGCTCATTCTCAGCTGCAAGAGTGTACTTTTCTCCATGTAATTTTTCAATATCTGAGATGAGAGATTTTATTTTGATTTCAAATTCTTTTATTTCACTCTTGAGCATCCCCTTTTCCTCTTTTATTTTGTCTACAAGTTTATGGTTATGCTCTCTATAACCTTGCAGTTCAGTAATGCATTTTTCACTACATAGGTTATAATTTAACTCAGAAGGCATGGGAGATGGACCATCATTGATGTGAGCCATGAGTGCAAGATTTTGAAATTGAGGCTTCACTTCCTCTGCATACAAGCTCCAGTCACATACTCCATATTGCTTAATCACGAGAGCATTTGCATTTCACTGACTGTTTCTATGAGCATGGTTTGTCAGTTGAGGTTGATTTTGATATGATTGATGTTGTTGTGTATGATGATATTGTTGCTGATGATTGGATGATTGAAAACTTGAGTTTGGCTGTGAGGATGAATGGCTCTGAGAATTTCATTGATAGTTGTTTCTTTTGGAGGCATTGCATTCTCTTGAGAAGTGGCCGGTCATGGCACAGTTGAAGCATTTCACTTTGGATTTTTCATATCCAAGCTTTGTGTTTTCATTAAAGTTGAGTTTTCAACCTTTTTTGAAAAACTTCTTTGCTCTCATAGCAATCATGGCCATTTGCCATAGCAAATCCATTTCTTCTACATCATCTGGATCCATTTCTTCTAGGCCTTCCTGGATTAGATGTGCTGATGTGAGTCTTCCTCCCAAGTAGGCTTCAAAGCTTGCAACAAAGGCATTATAAGTTGCCATTTGTTCTTCAGACCTTGTGTCATCAACAGTGTTTGTACGAGTTGCAGTGAATCTTGTTGCTTGGGATGATGTTGATGGATGATAAATTGGTGGAGTTGCAATGAACCCAGTGGTTTTTAGTTGATCTCTGGAAGAGATGAAATCATCCTCCTCGGTAATGAAGGCATTTTCCACAGAGTGAGATTCTCATGGAAATTTATATGCCTCAATCACTTTAGGTCCTCCGAATTTTCTGCTTCGTTCATCTAGCTCCAATGCTTCTATATTTGCTATCATTATGTCCAGGGTTGTACTCTCAAGATCAAGAGTGTTCTTTAACATGGTCACATTTTGTTTCCAGGTACCTGGAAGACTATGCAGCATTTTCTTGCTTAACTCTTTGACTTTGTAAGAGACACCCATGATTTCCAAGTCATTTTCCATCTGTACAAATCTGTGCAGTTGCTTAGATATTGACTTCCCTTTGGAGTGATGAAATATTTCATACTGATTAACAACTTTATCCTTGTTAATCTCTGCAACTTCACTGCTTCCCTCACACATAATTAGCAGTGCATCCCATACTACTTTGGTAGTACCATATTTCTCCAATCTTTTCAGCATATCCATTTTGAGTGCTTGAGTCAGGATAGAGTAAGCTTTCAGATCAATCTTGATTTTCTTGTAATCTTCATCATCAAGAGTTAGTTCTTCAATGGGTATTCTTGTTGTCTTGTAGATTGCAGCTTGATCTGCAGACGGAGTGATAGGGATGTGTGGCCCCGTTCATATTGAGATCCAAAATTCAAGATCTATACTTGTAATGTAATTCCTGAATCTGATTTTCCACTACTTAAACTCAGATTAGTGTTTAAGCATTGGAGGTCTAGGTGTATGGCCAAGTTCTGAAAAACTATGAGAATCCATTTTAACAGGTAGTTTTAACTTGTTTAAGTATAGATTAGATGGGTTTTAGGTTCAATTAGTCCAACTTGTCCAAAACGCAGGTTTTAGAATAAGATCTGTTACTTTTCTGAGTTTCTTTTTAATTAATTTTTTTGCAATATTAATTATTCCCAACTTCGAGAATGAAGACCGTTGCTGTGTTCTTGAAAGAAAGAGCTTGAACAATAACTGTTGATGAGTGTTATGTGCTTGTTTACTAAATAGAGGTGATAGGACACTCTATTAGCAACTCGATCACCAAATCAATCAAGTTCTATTCAGATATTGGGTAGATCTGAAAAAGAACCAAAAGCCAAAGCTCTGATACCAATTGATTGGGTTGTGAGAATGAGAATCTCACTTAGGATTGAATATAGTGATCAAGTCAGAGATTGAATAACAAAGAATCAATAAACATTAATGCAAGAATAAACTCATAAATGCTTTGTATATATTGATGAAGGTGATCGATTACAATAAATGCTAGGGTTATAGCAAAAACACTAATAATGCACCTAGAGAATATTTGATACAAAATATTCTGATTGTCTATTGTGTCACCTCATGTACGAGGTTTTCTATTCTATTTATAGGAAAACAAGATGCTTTTTTACAAAATGACTAAATTACCCTTGACCTATACATCAGAACTAGTCTAAATCTTCATTAGCATTTCTTCTTGTTCGTCCGCATTGGTAAATACGGATGAGTGGGACTTGATCTGCATTTCTTCACTAGGTCTTCCACATTAGTAAGTTGGTCATCCGCATTGGGTAATGTGGATGAACAAATACTTATGCGCATTCGTCCGGTCATCTACATTGGCAATGCGGATGAACAAAATCTTGTCCGCATTACTTCTGGTCATCCACATTTGCTAATGTGGAAGAACAAATACTTGTCGGAATTTGTTTTTTGCTTTCTGCATTAACAAATGCGGTAAGCCAATACTTGTTCTTCTATCGCATGATCTTCATCTGCATTGACACTTGGACTTATGGGAATTCCAGCAGAACAACCATCAACTCCTCAATTGAATTGCCATGTATGATCCTTTCAGGGTCCAACATTAATCATTTTCTTTGTGCAGAAACAACTCAAGACAACCAAAAATGTCTGGATCATTGATAATGGTTGTTCTAGCCACATGACAGGTAATAGGTCACTACTCCGAAATTTTGAAAGAACTAATAGAGGGCCAGTTGCTTATGGAGGAGATGATGGTGGTTACATTTCTGGAAGGGGCAAGGTCACAAATGGTAAGCTTAGCATTGAGAAGGTAAACTTTGTCAAGGAGCTTGATTACAATCTTCTGAGTGTATCTCAATTTTGTAATCAGAGTTGCAACATGCTCGTTACTGCATATGAGTGTATTGTTCTTAAGCCCGGGGTGCTCATTCCTCATGAGCATATCCTGTTTAGAGTCCTAAGAAGAGGGAACATGTACAAGATGGATTTACAAGAAACATCTCCCTTAGGAGAAGTTTCATGCTTTCTATCTAAAGCAAACAGTGATAGTCTTTCCTTTGGCATAAAAAAATGTGTTGGATTCTTTATGCCCTAGACACATAGAACATTGATGTGGTTAGTACGCTATGATCCAAGTCGGGTCATACCCAGTAACAAGCTTTGTAAATACCAATATAAGTATTTAATTGATGATATGATCATGCAATTAAATAAATACACCAATTTAGAAAATGGTTTTTCTAAATAAGTTGCATATTAGATGAAACAACTTATAAGGATATTTTATTCATGGACATTATTTGTAATGTTATTTAAGTTGGTTAAATAACATCTAATAATAATAATAGTGTGTGTATAAGCTATGTAATTAAAAGGTTAATTAGATAACTTATAATTGTAGTTAGTTCCATGGTTTGATTTTGGTTGTTATTTCTTGTTGATAGCTAGTTCATACACATATAAATGATCCTTATGTTCTTGGGTTTGTTGTTGTTATGATATGAGCCTTAATTTTCAGATTACAAATGATAATACTAAGGTTTTATTCCGTTGTGTTTTCATGTTTAAATGGTTAAACTACTTTGATATGGTCCAACAAACCCTAACATTGGCATCTAGAGCCAGGTTATGTGGATGACTAGCTTCCATTGTCCTTGTAAATTTGGTTTTATAGGACTTTAACAACCTTATAGGGCTGTTTTGTGGTGATGTTATAAATCCCCAACCTTTCAAGGTTATATCTAACATGCTTGTGATTAAACCTTGAAAGAAAGATATCAAATGGTTGATTGTGTTTTGTTTGGACAAAAAGACCCTAAATTCTTGGTTTATGTTGGCTGAAAATTTAGGGTCAAATGGGGATTTATTTGGTTCTTGTATGTTCTATATGATGTTTCATATTGGTGCATAACCTAG
>BJCM01091124.1:0-14022 GCA_018326385.1 Flaveria bidentis | reverse complement strand
CCTTAGTTTCTAGTATAAATAGCTTAGACTAGAGAGAAAGGTAAGAGTTTTAGTTGTTAACTGCTTTCTTACTCTTGTAATTGTCTTTGCTATATCAATAAACTGTGAATTTGTTGATATTGCTTGATTTGATTACAATTGTTTGTGTTTCTTTTTGAATTGTTTACATAAATCATTACAGATTGAATCAATTGATCCTATCATACTCGATGAATGAATTTTGTTGAGACTTCAAGGGAAAACAACACATATATTTTGGATGTGTATAGTTCGTCTACTTTGGAAACATCATCATATTTTTTGTTAAAGTCATTAGAGAGTGGTTCAGTTTTTGGTATCTTTGGTTTGGACATATCAACCTTAAAAACTTGTTAGAAGGAATCAAGTTGTGGGCTCACCTTAGAAAATAATTTCACCTTGTAGAACATTGCTTGTCATGTTCTAAGGGCATGCATCATAAACTTTCTCATAAAACCATTATGCATAACTGGGTAGATTTTGTGCTACAACTATTACACATTACACATGGATCTTTTTTGTCCTATGAATATGTATTCTTAGGTCCCCAATCATATTGTTTAGTTGTTACCAATGACTTTTTGATATTCACTTGGGTTTTTTAGAAATAAAGGATGAAAATTCCCATTTGGTAATCATGTTTTTGACTCTTGTAAAGAATCAAATTGACATGAATATAAAGTGCATCCCTTTTAAAAATGGAACTGAATTTTACAACAAAATGTAGAAGGATTTATGTGATCCAAAAGGGATTGCGAGAGAATACAATGTTGTTGGAACTCCGTAAACAAATTGCAGAAAGATGCAATTGAACATTGATTGAAGCAACTACAACAATGCTTTCTACTTTTAAATTACCCTTAGTATATTTGCTACAAGTAGTGAATACTTCTTGTTATGTTCAAAATTATGTGTTAATCAATAAAGGACTAAAAGTAACTTCTTATGACTAAAAATGACTCCATATGAAGTTTTATTTCAATATAAATCTAAATTCAATTGCACATAATTACAAATAAATAAAACAAAATCAATATTTGATGAAATGGTTGATGAATGTAACTTTGTAGGTTATTCGGCTAACAAAGTTGCCCATTAGATTTATAACATAAGAACAAAACAAATAAACGAGTCATTTAATATTAATTTGCATGAATGTTACTTTGTAGGTTATTCGGCTAACAAGGTTTCACATTAGATTTATAACATAAGAACAAAACAAATAAATGATTAATTTAATATTTATTTGCATGAATCTAACAAAACAAATGTAAGGTTTGGTCTTTCTTGGGTGTATGGCTATGAATAATTGTTTAGCACATTTAATTGCTATGCTTGTGTTATTGCAGGTACTAGCTCTCTGAATGAGGATGTGGATGAAATTGTTACATGATAAATGATAATATTCATTCATCTTCTACTACAAATTCATTAAAAGTGACTTCTTCAAGCATTCAAATAATTTTTCATGTTCAAGAAACAACATCTAGTCATGAATCTGTTTAAATTCAAGACTCAAATTCTTCTCATGTTTCTAAACACATACAAGTTTAACCATTAAGACATATGATTACAAGAAGCTTCAATTTCTAATCGTCATAAGGAAAAACAATTGTGCATCGATCCAAAGGTGATACTAATGTAGATATTGTTCATATATATATATATATATATATATATATATATATATATATATATATATATATATATATATATATCTTGAAGAAATCATTCAGAAGGATGATTTTCCTTCACAAAAAATTCATAAGAATTATCCGCTTTAAGCAAATATTGGTCCTTCATCCAAAGGTGTGCGAATCAGAAGTCAATTAAGGGATTTTAATGCATGTTTGTATGCTAGTTTCGTATCTAAGTATATTCCAAAAAAATGTTAAAGTATATTTATATTAAAACATGTTGATTGAAGCAATGCAAGACGAGTAGTTTAAAAAGTTTAGTGTATGACGTCTTCTTAAAGGACCGAAAGAGAATCTACCAATGGGAACAAAATGGATGTACAGAAGGAAGACAGGTGAAAAATGTATAATTGTTTGAAGCAAGACATGTCCCATAGTGTACGGAGTTGGTTAAGTGGAAGGATTGGATTATAATAAAGTCTATGCTCGTATGGCTAGTCTTGAGGCTATTCATATTTTGCTTGTGTATGCTTCCTTTATAAATTTCAAAGTCTATCAAATGGATGTCAATACTATATTCTTTATGGCAAGTTCAAGGAAGAAATATGCATTTACCAAATGCCAAGTTTTGAAGATCCAAATCATTAGGAATACGAATACAAGTTGGACAAAACCTTATACGGTCTACATCAGACACCTTTTACTTGGTATGTTACTCTCATATAGCATTTGCTTAAGAATAGGTATACTTGAGGAGCTTTTGACCAAACCTTATTAATACGAGAATGGGTGATGATCTTATTCTTGTTCGGATTTACGTCAATGATATTATTTTAGATTTACAAATGATAATATGTGCAAAGAGTTTAAAATAATGATGGAGAATAAATTTAAAATGAGTTTTCTTAAGAAATTTCTTATTTCTTGAGTGTTTAAGTGAAGTAAAGTGAAATTAGCATTGTGATCCTTCAGGAATAGTATGTTCAAAGAATCTCAATAAATAAAAGTTTCAATACTGCAACATTGCTCCAAATCTAATGTCTTCTTATCCTACTTTGACTCTTGATCATAGGGGTAATGATGTTAATCAACATATGTATTGATCAATTATTAAAACTCTGATGTATTTGACTGCAAGCCGACTAGATTTCATGTTACTGGTTTGTTAGTGTGCTTGTTATAAGATTAATCCTAAAAAGGTCCTATATTAAGTTTGTCAAGCGAATATTAAAGTACCATAAAGGCCAACCACAACTTAGGTTTTGGTATCACAAAAATTCCAAATCTAATTCGTTTGCCTATATCGATATAGACTATAACTGTTGCAATCTGGACAAGAAATCCACAACTTGAGGCAGTCAATTCTAGGTCAATCGTTAGATTTCTTAGTAATGCAAAAACAAAAACACAATAACCAGTAAAACCCTAGTCCTCAATCTTTGTATATTCTTATATCTATCAAAAAATTGGGTTGTAAACTTGCATGACGTGATCACAATGAAATGTAAGAGCTATCTTAGAGACTGATGCTAACCAAAGATCTCTCAGTATGCTTTCTAAAGTACCAGAAAGTTTACAAGATTTGACAAATCATAAAGAAAATTCATAAGTGTCAAATCTTCTAAAGCCAAACACACAAATCTTTCGAAATCAAAAGTGAAGTCTTTCAAAAATTCAAGACAAAGTCTTATGAGGCTTAAATACTAATGTCTTTTGAAGATAGAGAAGACATTCTTTCTCTAATATTATTTTTGGAAAAAGCTGAACAAGTTTCCGCTATCAGCTCTGAAGACTCACCAACTTATATAAGTTGGTTATTATCTCCATACTTTTCTCGACTGTATATTATGGTGTTTGATAATTTAACTTTTCACTCTTGTACTTTTAACCTTTTTTACTTGAATAGGATGTAAGCTATGACATATCACATTGACTTGTCAAAAGGCAATTTGCCTTTTGACTTTAGATTAATCTTGTTGTCTAGATTAGTGTCCATCTGGCCTTCAAAGTATGACTAGTGGTAGGATGTAGTATAAAGTATCTCATGTAACCAGTCTTAGGACTAAGCCTAGTAACAATCGTATAACACCTGAGAGCAATATACATCATTTTTTAAAACCAATACTTGTGTCCTTACTCTTGTTCTTTGTTTCGTTTGCCTAGTTCCTTATTTGATCTATTAAGTGTTGTATTCTCCATCTTGTGAAACTGTTGCATAACCATAACCGATCTTGCAATCGGTATCAAAGTTTATTAGGCTTTTATTGCAAGATCTCACCATCTTAAATCTATTTTGTTTCATAAAACACTTGCCCAAATGGTAGTTCTCACTAAGGTTGATATGGAAATCGACACCATGACTAAGTCTCCATTGATCACTCCCGATGACTTTGATACTTGGTGTATGAGGATAGAAGGTTTCGTTAAGTCTCAAGATAGAAAGATGTGGAGATTTGTAGTCTCAGGATCTTACATCCCAAGCACTACTCCAAAAACTGCTCGAGGTGGGATAATACCAAAAGATGACATTGACTATTCTGAGGAAGATTGGAAGAAGATTTGTATAGATCAGAAAGCCAAGACCGCTTTCAAACTCCTATTCCCAACTCTATCTATATAGGCTTCATAAAGTGCAAAACAGAAAGCTGATGTATGAAGGGTCTGATGAAGCCAAGGAAAACAAGAAAGACATGATGAAGCAGTAGTTTGAGAACTTCACCATCAAGATAGGTGAAACTATGACTGAACAATAATTCAGGTATGTTAAGATCGTAGATACTCTGATGGATGTTAGAGTTAAACGTGAAAATAGGGACATTATGAGGAAGTTCATGTTCTATCTTCGTAGACAATGGACACACTATTGTGTGGCCATTAAGAAACCTAAAAATCTCTCTACCCTCACTCTCACTTAGCTATATGGTATCCTCCTAAGCGGTTACTAGATGGAGATGAACATGTGAAATCCATCTACCAGCTCATCCAACAATGAACAAAGCTAAGACCTTCATATGGTTGGAAGGGATATTAGAGAACCATAATATCATCTCATCTGCTACCATGACAACTAACATATGGGTCCTTTCATCACCTTCTCAAAGACACCAAGAGAGAGCTACACTTAAGGAAGCCCATTCTAGGAGCCCCACTCTTCTCAAGCCTTTATGTATTTAGTTGAAAGTTATGGAAACTTTCACTTCACTCTTGAAGGCTTGGAGTGCATCTATCTAGATGATCTGGAGTATATGGAGATAGTCCAGCAGATGACTCTTCTTACTCGAAGAGCCAAGAAGTTATACAAGAGAACATGAAGAAAGTTACCAAGCAATGTATCTAGTGGAAAGTTTGGGTGGATAAAAACAAAGTAAAGTGTTACACCTGTAACCAAATGGGCTACTTTGCTAGGGAGTGTAATACACCAAAAACAAATGATGGCCAAATACAGTACATGCCAAACTACACTGATACTATTCCATGAACTGAAAAGCCAAGCCAACCAAAGAAGCAAGTTGTTAATGTTTTTGAAGAAGGAGGCTTTGACTGGATCTTTCAAGTAGAGAATGTCTTACCAAACCAAGCGCTAATGGTAGATCCTAATAAAGCCATGATATTGTAACATATTTGTATTCCTGAATGCATTACAAAAGTAAACATGTATAAGTTCTATAACATAGAAGTAAGATCTAATCATGAGTCTTTAAATGTTTTAAAAGTTGATTTTTAAAGAGTAGAAAATGACTATAAACTCAAAATAGAAAATTTAGAGAAAACCATTTCTACTCTAAATCATGAGCACATAAAATTACAAGACTTAGATCAAAGATTTTGTTACGAAGTTAGCTAAATGCCAGGCTGAGCTTGTGATCAACAAATCCAGAGCAGAAAAATATGTTCTTAAAAAGGAAACCGTCAATAACATTATATTTTCATCCTTGATACAAATTTTTTTATAAGAATAGGTAGGGACTAGAATCAAGTGATATACTGTAAGGCCCTATTCCCGGGACACTCACAACTGGTCAATCATCACGCATAAAACATATATTTGATTAACTTACTAAAAACATGCAGCGAAAACATTTAAACATCGATTTCATTTCATTATAATAGCTTTTGCAATATAATACATCGTTATCAAATTACAAAATAGTTGTTTCATTACATCACAAAAACATTATAAAAATGGATGCCATCCAAAACGAGCCAAGTAGCCACCTCGTGCCAACCTCAGCAACTATTACCTGCCAACTAGAAACACATAAAAGTCAGCTTTGCTGAGTGAGTTCTAGTTTTAAAATAAAACATACGTTGCTTTCGTTTAAAATCCATTCCTTACAATCGAACGTGATCGTACATCATACATACACATAGATAATATTATTATTATCTTCATCATTCGTTCGTTATCTTTCATTCGTCGTACGTCATTATCGTACACTTTCGTTCAGATTCATACATAACTTCTTACTTTCATTTGTACGTTCATTTCTTTCGATGGCATATACAATACCCCAAACATTATGCACGAAGCTGATTACTAGGCATGATGTATTTTATAGACCTCGAACATTATCCACGAAGCTGACTCCAGTACCTAGGGCAAGTATATTCACCACTTATCTTTTCTCTTTCATTCCAGATCAATGCCATATGCTATACCCCAAACATTGTGCACGAAGCTTGTTTCGTGGCATGTGGTCTTTCATAGACCTCGAACATTGTGCACGAAGCTGACTCCAGTACCTAGAGCAAGTACATTCACCACTTATCATTTCTCTTTCATTCCGGATCAATGCCATATGCTATACCCCGAACATTGTGCACGAAGCTGGTTACTAGGCCTAAGGTCTTTCATAGACCTTAAACATTATGCACGAAACTGACTCCAGTACCTGGGGCAAGCGGCAAGGATCCCATACATATGGTCCATCACAAGGATTGCACCCCAGTGTGCATCCTTCGGGGGTAGCTAACCCACACACAGTTGAGCTAACACCCTTCATTGGGTGTGAACCTCCATATATTTGCTTCCAAGACTTTCTTACTTTCATTCATTCATTAATGCATGCATTCTTTCATTACGTTCCTCTTTTTGTTATCTTCCACCTTACGTTACATAATACTTTTCATTTCATTCATTAACATTCAATGTAAAGCCACGGAAAAATAATCATACATAATAAGGAACATCAACAGGAACATACAAACATAACCATACAAGGCACCATCGTACATTCATAACATACATCATACATACCATCATGCATAAGCATCAATCATACATCATCATACATGCTACATCATACATGCCCATTACATCATCTATGACTCCCAAAAGTCAACTTACATATCCCACGGAAACCTCCCAAGTCAAAGCCTACATTACACTTTTTCCCAAAAGTCAGAAAAATAAACTACGTCTTTAGGCGTATGAGTACTATGCAGGCACATGGCCTTTCAGGCGCATGGGGAACACTTAGGCGTAGGGGAAACTTCCATGCGCATGAGCACTATCGGGGCACATGGCTAACACTTAGACGCATGGACTACTTCCGGGTGGATGAGCACTATTGGGGCGTATGAACTGTCAATTGATAACCTTCATTCGCATGAGGAAATTTTCAAGCGCCTGAGCCTTATTTGGGCGCATGAGGCTTCAGGCGTATGAGCACACTTAGGAAAATTTCTACAACTTAGGCGGATGAGCCCTATTTAGGCCCATGAGCAGCATCATTCGTACCTAAACATCAAATTTCAATCCCCAATCATTCTCTAACATGTTCTAAGCTTATATCTTACATCTTAAGTCTTAGAAACACATTCACATCATCAATCAAACCTAATATTGCCCAAATTCAAACCCCACCCGAATCACACACAAAGACATATATACGGGTGTAACACCTAACTTTATAAAAACATTTTCACATGCATTTCAAGCCCCAAAATTAGTTAAAACATGTAAAAGAGGGGTTCTAGAACTCACCTTAGTAGCCTCTTCGGGTAAGACTTCCTTTAAACCCATTTGCTACAAGTTTCACCTAGAAACCCACTTGAAACACACACAACCAAGCACATAACATACATAAGCACACACCCAAGGATTAAACCGGTTATGAGCATCATAAACATTCAAATTCTTAACTTGATTCGACTCCAGCACTTGTTCTTCAAAATACTCGAGAGTTTTTGTTCCTCTTTGCTTCCTCTCTCTAGAAATATCCGAATGATATAAGCAAGAGCGGGTGATGGGTGGCCATGCCACCTTTATTACCAACTTCTAAAGATGTTGTCCTTATGACACATTAGGTACTTCTAAAGATGTTGTCCTTATTACCAACTTTTAAAATAACCGGGTGTTTGTCCACCCCACTTATATTGGTTTCGTCCCGGAAACCTATTATCCCTCGAACAAACGTGGGTAATGCTGTCTCATCTCTTCTTTAGTCTCCCATGTAGAGCCAAATCCCTTTCTATGCTTCGACTGTATGTGCACAAGAAGAATCACTTTATTCCTCAACCTCTTTTCTTTACGATCAATGATCGCCACAGGTTGCTTCATATAATTAAGCCGTTCATCTACCTTGATATCTTCCAATGGTACAACCATATCCTCGTCTGCTAAACATTTTCTCAGATGTGATACATGGAATGTCGGATGAATTCCACTTAACTCATCTGGTAACTCAAATCTATAGGCCACCTCCCCTACTCGAGCAATGATTCGGAAAGGCCCTATGTATCTCGGGCTCAATTTGCCCCACTTTCTGAACCGAATGATAAATTTCTAAGGTGATACTTTCAACATGACCCTATCACCCACCTAGAACTCAATTGGTTTACGTCGTTTATCAGCATACGACCTTTGCCTATCTTTAGCTGCCTTCATGAAGGCCTTGATCCTTTCCAGCTTCTCAGTCATAGCCTCGACCACCTCGACCCTCCCTAACTCTTTATCATCAATATCACAGCAACACATGGGTGTTCTACATCTCCTACCATATAGCATCTCATAAGGAGGCATACCAATACTAACATGATAACTCTTGTTATATAAGAACTCAGCTAATGGTAAGTGGTCATCCCAACTTCCTCCAAAATCAATGATGCATGCCCAGAGCATATCTTCTAGCGTCTGAATGGTCCTTTCCGACTGACCATCCGTCTGAGGATGATAAGCCATGATAATTTGTAACCTCATCCCCATTGCTTCATGGAATTTCCTCCAAAATTTAGATGTGAACCGGGTGTCACGATCAGACACAATAGACACCGGCACACCATGACATGTTACAATCTCTTTAATGAACAGATCCAGTAACCTCTCAGATGAATATGTCTCGCGAATTGGTAGGAAGTGAGCACTTTTTGTCAAACGATCAACAATCACCCATATAGCATCATACCCTACCGCGGTACGCGGCAGCTTCGTATTAAAATCCATGGTGATGTGCTCCTACTTCCACTCCGGCATATCCAAAGGTTGGATCTTCCCATACGGCTTTTGGTGCCTGGCCTTCACTTGTAAACAAGTAAGGTATTTACTCACATACTCCACCACATCACGCTTCATACCCGACCACCAATAATCTTTCGTCATGTCTTGATACATCTTTGTAGCACCGGGATGAATAGAGTATCGGGTTTTGTGAGCTTCATCCATTATCCTTCCACATAGATCCCCAAAACGAGGAATCCACATTTGCTCGAATAGGGTCCTAACACTGAGTGTGTTTTCACCCAATTCCGCAACAAGACCTCTCATCCTTTCAGATTTAAGATGATATTCTTTCAACACCTCATCTTGATTCTCCTTGACCTGCTTCATCACATCATAGGTCATGATCAACTGGTAAGCTTTCACCCGAATCGGCTTGGCAACCACATTGGCTTTGCCCGGATGGTAATGAATCTCGCAATCATAATCCTCTATGAGCTCCAACCATTACCTCAGCCTCATGTTCAAGTCCTTTTGCTCAAAGAAATACTTCAAGCTCTTGTGGTCAGTGAAGGTGCACTTCGTCCCATACAGGTAATGCATCCAAATGTTTAATGCGAAGACCACGACTGCTAGCTCTAAGTATTAAGTAGGATAATTAACCTCATGAAATTTCAACTGTCGCGATGCATAGGTTATAACCTTTGCTTTTTGCATCAACACACATCCCAACCCCGAGTAGGAAGCATCTGAGTAAACCATCAAATCTTCACTTCCATCGGGTAACAACAAAACAGGAGCTTGAGTCAAATACGCCTTTAACTCCTCAAACATCATCTCCTGAGCTTGACCCCATACAAACTTTACATCTTTATTGGTCAACTTGGTTAGTGGAGAGGCGATGTTAGAGAAGTCTTGAATAAACCTTTTGTAGTAGCCCGCCAAACCCAAGAAACTACGAATCTCAAATGGCGTCTTTGGAGACTTCCATTGCATCACTGCCTCCACCTTTTTCGGGTCTACCATAATTCCATTTGGATTCACGACGCGACCCAAGAACTGAACCTCATGCAACCAGAATGCGCACTTGGAGAATTTAGCATACAACTTCTCCCTTCTCAACGTCTCCAACACCTCTTGAATATGACCGGCATGCTCATTCTCGCTCTTTGAATAAATCATGATATCAACAATAAACAAAATCACTGATTTATCCAACATCGGCTGACACACTTGGTTCATCAAGTCCACAAAAGCAGCTGGCACGTTGGTCAAACCAAAATATATAACTAAAAACTCGTAGTGTCCATAACGCAAGCAAAAAGCTATTTTAGGAACATGCTGCTCCTTCACTTTCAGCTGATGGTAATAGATTGAAGGTCTATACTCGAGAACCAACTGGCACCCTGGAGCTGATCAAACAGATCATCAATTCTCGGTAAGGGGTACCGATTCTTCAGTGTCAGCTTATTCAACTCACGGTAGTCAATACACATCTCATGCTACCATCTTTCTTCTTTACAAATAAGACAGGAGCACCCCAAGGTGAGATACTCGGTCTAATGAACCCTTTATCAAGCAACTCTTGCAATTGCTCCATCAACTCTTTCATCTCAGTCGGAGCCAACCGATACGGTGCCTTAGCTACAGGTCAGGCACCCGGTATCAAATCAATCTGGAACTCGATCATGTGGTCATGTGGCACTCCTCGTAAGTCTTCGGGAAACACGTCCGGAAAGTCACACACAACCGGTACATCAAACAGTTGTGGTGTTGGCGTATCCATGTCCTTTACGTAGGCCAAGTAGGCACTACATCAATGCCACATGCACTTTCCCGCCACCGCCATCGAAATTAGTTTCGGTATCGTAGTGACTCGATCACCATAAACCGTCACCAAACTCCCGTCAGGCGCTGACAAACAAATCATCTTTTTGCGACACACGATGTTCGCCTCATAGTCTGCCAACCAATCCATTCCTAGGACTACATCAAACCCGCCTAAGGTCATCACAAATGGTCTAACAGGGAACTTGTGACCTTCTAATTCTACGTCACAACCCTCTATCATCTCAAAAATCCTGGTGGACTTACCTATGGCAGTTTCTACATCAAAAGGCGTATTTATATTCCTACTACTAACAGGCAACTTAGCAGAGAAAGTAGCAGAAATAAAACTCTTACTAGTACCATAATCAAATAATACAAAGGCTAAAGTTTGTTTACTAGAAACGTACCTAACACCACATCGGGGTCCTAGCCTCCTAATGCGTCATGGTGAACGCTCTGGCTCTCGCCCTCTGCCCTTCTCCTTCAGCCTTCGTTACTCCTGAACCTTCATCCCTTGGCTTCTTACAATACATGCTCATGTGGCCCTCCCCGCCACAATTAAAACACCTCCTTGCATTGCATTCCCTCGTGATATGACCTGGCTTCCCACACTTGAAACATATGTTCAAACCTCATCTACATTCTCCAGTGTGTTCCTTTCCACACTTACCACACCTTCTCAACCCCGCACCGGATGTGACCACCCGTCGGTCATCCACCCGCGCACCTTTGTTGCTTAGAGCGGCTCTGCCACGTCCAAATCGCTTCCCATTCCAATTCCAATCACCATCACCTTTCTTGCCGACTTCAGCTACCACCACGGTCCTTTCATCATACAACCTCCCCACCAAGTCACCCGCTTACCTAAACGTGCTTGGTCAGGCAACGATCATGTGCCTATGGATATCCGCCGGCAAGCCCTGGATATACCTCTTGATCTTGCATAACAAAGGTGTCACTTGATCTGACACTAGCCGTGCCATCTCATTGAACTTGGTGGTGTATTGATTATGGGTCATAGTCCCCGCCTCCAACTACATGAACTCCATCTCAACTTTGTCCATCTCACGGTGAGGACAGAACCCCTCAATCACCAACGTCTTCAATTCTACCCACTTCATCATTCCAATCGCCCGACTACCCTCATCTTGGATGATATTGTCCCACCAACACAAAGCCGAGTCCACAAACGAGTGGGCAGCAAACTTCACCTTGTGTTCCTCTCAACACTCACTAATGTCGAGTACCACCTCCATCTCTCTCACCCATCTGTGAGCAGCAGCAGTAGTACCGTTACCATCAAAGGTAGGGGCTTGCACCTTTGAAATGCCCCATAGTTATAGCCTCGTGCCGTCTCCTACACAAGCTCTTCCTCATCCTCCTCATCATCAGAGAGAACCGTCTCAGTCTCCGGTTGCTCCCGTCCTCTCGAGGACCTATTCCTATCCCTTCTTTCTCCTTCCCTTACAGCCTTAATCACTTTAGTCACTACAGATGGTAAGATCGTCTGCATGACCTGATACACCTCTTCAACAATAGCCTCCTTCACTGAGGCTCTTAAGTTAGCATTCTCATCTCTGCCCTCTAGGTGAGAGCTTTCGGGTTCTTCATGTACCACCTTTTTGGCCCTAGGCCTTCCTCTTGTAGCCCGTGGTTCAGCAACACGTCCACCACGACCTCCACCACGTGAAGCTTTCAATGATCTACCACCGGCCATCCTCTAAACACACTATAAGATTCAAACACCAACACGGTCATTCAAGGGAATAGCTCAGTTCATGTCAAGTATAGTAAGTCCCTAATTACAATGGCTAGTTGTGATTAGCCACTTACTTTACTCTTCAAACCCCAAACATTACCTATCCTGAATACATCAGTATCTAAATCTACTAACAACACACAGAACAAATCACATAACATGCGCACATAATACCGATTAACATTAAGAAAATACCTGATGACACGCAGCTACTTGGACTGGCATCCCTTCCCTTTCCATACCATTTTCAGTTTAAGTTTAGGTTTCTTTTGAAAATTTACCTGTTTCACTTAAACTTTGGCTCTGATACCAACTTGTAAGGCCCCGTTCTCGGGACACTCATAGCTGTTCAATCATTGCGCATAAAACATATATTTGATTAACTTACTAAAAACATGCAGCAAAAACATTTAAACATCCATTTCATTTCATTATAATAGCTTTTGCAAAATAATACATCCATAATAAATTAGAAAATACTTATTCCAGTACATCACAAAAACATTATAAAAATGGATGTCATCCAAAACGAGCCAAGTAGCCACCTCGTGCCATCTTTAACAACTATTACCTGCCAACTAGAAACACATAAAGTCAACTTGGTTAAGTGAGTTCTAGTTTTAAAATTAAACATACGTTGCATTTGTTTAAAAACTATTATTTACAATCGTACGTGATCGTACATCATACATATACATAGACAATATCATTATTATCTTCATCATTCGTTCGTTATCTTTCATTCATCATACGCCATTATCGTTCACTTTCATTCACATTCGTACATAACTTCTTACTTTCATTCGTACTTTCATTACTTTCGATAACATATACAATACCCCAAACATTATGCATGAAGCTGGTCGCTGGGCATGAGGTCTTTCATAGACCTTGAACATTTTGCACGAAGCTGACTCCAGTACCTAGGCCAAGTACATTCACCACTTATCTTTTCTATTTCATTCCGGATCAATGCCATAAGCTATGCCCTAAACATTGTGCATGAAGCTGGTTACTGGGCCTGAGGTCTTTCATAGACCTCGAACATTGTGTACGAAGCTGACTCCAGTACATGGGGCAAGCGGGAAGGATCCCATACATATGGTTAATCACATGGATTGGATCCCAGTGTGCATCCTTCTAGGGTAGCTAACCCGCACACAGTTGAGCTAACACCCTTCATTGGGTGTGAACCTCCATACATTTGCTTGCAAGCCTTTCTTACTTTCATTCATTCATTAATGCATGCATTCTTTCATTACATTCCTCTTTTCATTATCTTCCACTTTACGTTACATAATACTTTTCATTTCATTCATTAACATTCAACGTAAAGCCAC
>BJCM01091120.1:0-16097 GCA_018326385.1 Flaveria bidentis | reverse complement strand
TTAGATAGAAAGCATGAAACTTCTCCTAAGGGAGATGTTTCTTGCAAGTCCATCTTGTACATGTTCCCTCTCCTGGGGGCTCTGAGCAAGATATGCTCATAAGGAATGATCACCTCGGGCTTGAGAACAATGCACTCATGCTTAGTAAAGAGCATGTTATGACTTTGATCACAAAATTGGGATACACTCAGAAGATTATACCCAAGCTTCTTGACAAAGTTTACCTTCTCAATGCTGAGCTTACCATTTGTGACCTTGCCCCTTCCAGAAATGTAACCTCCTTTATCTTCTCCAAAAGCAACTGGCCCTCCATCAATTCTTTCAAAGTTTTGGAGTAGTGACCTATTGCATGTCATGTGCCTGGAACAACCACTATCAATGATCCAGATATTCTTGTTTGTCTTGAGCTTTTCTTGCACAAAGAGAATGATTAGTTACATTTGGAAACACAAGCCTTATTGGTCTTAGGCTCATCAAAAGAAGTAGAAGGTAATAAAACAGTGATAGTTCCTACAGTTGTGCTTTGAGGATCTTTTGTTGTTGTTGATGGAGAACTTTCAGTCACTTGATCGTTCATTGACTTCCACAACACCTTCGGAAGTTTGGACTTGACTTTCAACACTTTGGAAGCTTTTGAGACTTTGAATGTTTTGATGACTGGACCTTTGGAAGATCCTGCTAACACTACAGCAGAATTCAGTGCTTCAGAAGTATTCCTTTCTTCCGAGACCAAATTTTCTTCCAAAGGCAATTTTTCACTTGCCTTCTTTTTCACTTTGGGGCTTCCTAAGGAAACAGATTTTCCTTCCGAAGCTGAATTCTACTTGGAGCTCTTGGAAGTCTCTTTCTTGGTCACATGAAGAGTACCTCTTGGATTGTATGGAAAATCCTTAGTAAGGTGAGAAGTACTCTCACACATAACACATTCCATCCTTTTCTTTCTAAGAGCCTTCTTTTGAGAACAAGGCTGACTTTGATCAATTCCCTTCTCCACCTTCATCTTTGCAGATGTTGAGACAATCATTTTAGGCTGAGAACTAATCTTGGAGTTGGATGGTTCAGGCTGTGTAGCAGTGGTACACAAAAGATTAGCCTTCTTCATGATGCTGAGATGATTTGAACATGAACCAGAACTCTTGGTATAAGAGTTGAGTTGATTTATTCAGTCTTAACCATTTCAAACCCTACAGAGATAAAGACTTGTTTCTACTTAGAGTCAAAAATGACCTTGATCTCTTGAACCCTCTTAGCTTTTCTCTTGCTCTTTCTGATCAAGTTCTTCATCGTAGACTTGGACATCATAGACTTCTTGCTCTCCTCAGAAGGATAGTGACCCTTCTTAGAATCCTCATCTTCACTATTCTCAGAGGAATTCTTCACTATCACTTCTTCATCCTCTTCACTCAAGGGGTCTATGAGAGGAAGCTCATCTTCACAAGTTCCACACCTAGGTGATCTTACAGAAAAGATTGTGTGTGGAAGAGATATCTCACTAGATCCCAGTCCCTGCTTGTTTTGATAACAAACTTTTGATTGCAAGGATGAGGAAATGATGTTCTTGAAGGTCTCTTCTTCAAGAACACATTTTTCTGCCCTGGTTTTGTTTATCACAAGTTCAGCCTAACATTTAGTCAACTTAGTTATGAGATCCGTGATCTGAGTCCTATAATTTGTATGCTCATGTTTTTGAACTGAAATGGTTTTCTCTAAGTCCTCTATCTTTAACTTATAATCATTTTCAGCCTTTTTGAAATCAGATTTTAAAATGTTCAAAGACTCAAGATCAGATCTCATCTCTAAGTTATAGGACCTATATCTATTGACTTTAGCAATACATTCAGGAGTACAGAGATGTTCCAATACCTTGGCTTCATCATGGTCAGCCATCAATGCTTGGTTTGGAGATGCATCTTCTACCTGAAAGCTCCAGTCAAAGCCTCTTTCTTCAATAGCAACTACAGCTTGCTGATTTGGCTTCTCATTCTAGGTGGCTTTATCAGTGTAATTTGGTGTGGATTGTGCTTGGCCACCATTTGTTCTTGGTTCCTTGCACTCTCTAGCAAAGTGTCCCATCAGGTTACAGTTGTAACACTTAACTTTGCTCTTATCCAGCCCAAACTTTCCACTGGTTGTATTTCTAGGAAACTTCCTTCTTGTCCACTTGTAGAACTTCTTGTCTCTATGAGTGAGAAGAGCCATTTGCTGGACTATCTCCATATACTCCACATCATCTGGATGGATACAATCTAGGTCTTCAAGGGTGAAGAGAAAGCTACCACAACTTTCATCAGAAGACACAAAGGCTTGAGAAGAACTTGTCTCTTGGAATGGGCTTCCTTGAGTATAGTTCTCCCTTGGTGTCTCCGGGAAGGTGATGAAAGAACCCTTTTGTGAGTTGTCAGGGTAGCATATAAGCTGATGTTGGGGTTCTATGCTATCCCTTTCAGTCACATGAAGGGCTTAACCCATTTGATTACTGGAGTAACCAGATGAACCTTGCATGCTCATCTCCATCTGGTATCCACTGAGAATGTCATACAACTCTATCAAAGTGAGAGCCTTAAGATTCTCAGTCCTTTTGATAACAACACAATAATGTGTCCATTGCCTAGGAAGAGAAGACATGAACTTCCTTACAATATCCCTGTTCTCAAGAGTTAATCCAACATCCACTAGAGTATCCATAATCTCAACATACCTGAAGTATTGTTGAGTCATGGTCTTACCTGTTTTGAAGGTAAAATTTTCAAACTGCTGATTCAGGAGATCCTTCTTGTTCTCTTTGGCTTCAGTGAAACCCTTATACATTAGTTTCAATGCATCCCACAACTGCTTAGTAGTTTTGTATTTCTTGAAACCTCTATATACAGAGTTTGGAAGAGCAGTCTAAAGAGCTGTCATGGCCTTTTGATAAATTTCTACTCTCTTTCTATCTTCAACTGAGTAGTCAGCCATGATCTTGGGGATCATACCATCTCCAGCAGCAGCTGAAGAGGTGCATGATATGTAAGGTCCAGTAACAACAGATTCCCATATTCTTGAGGTTAGAGACTTGATAAAGCCTTCCATTCTTTGGCACCAAGTGTCAAAGTCATCAAGAGTGATAAGTTGGGACTTTGTCATGGTTCCAGTTTTCATATCAGCTTTAGAGATAGCTGACATTTGAGATGTTAAGTATTTTGTGTGTGTGAGGGATCTTAAGATGGTGAGATCTTATATCAAGAGCCTAAAATGCTCTGATACCAATTGCAGGACCGTAAACTTTGCTTACAACACAACAACACAAAGAGGATAGTGTACAACAACACAAAGAGGAGAGTGTACAACAACACTTAACAGATCAAATAGGGAACTAGAAAAATCAGTTTTAATAAGAACTAATAAAAGCAAGTATATAAGAGACAGAACAAGAAGAACACAAATAATTGGTTTTCGAGGTTGATGTATATTGCTTTCTAGTTCCTTACAAGTGTTTACAAAGCAATGGTTTAAGATACAAAGGACCAGAGATACTTATACTACAACCTATAGATGGCCATACTTTAAAGGCTAGCTGGATACATGATTTAGACAACAAAATCAATGTAGAGTCAAAAGGCAGATTGCCTTTTCACTAGTGACTATTACATGCCATAGCTCACATCCTAATATATTACAAAAAGGATAAAGTACATAAAGTAGAAAGTTACAGACTCAAGACCTCAATGTACAGTTACTAAAAGCATGGACCTTTCACCAACTTATGTAAAGTTGGTGTCTTATCAGAGTTGCTGCGAAAAGGGGTCCAGCTTTATGTAAAAGGTACATCAGATAAAGCATGTGTTCAAAAGTCTTCGGAACAAATCTGTCTTCAAGTGTTGGCATCGGAAGACTTTGTCTTTGAAGCTTCGGAAGACTTCATCTTTGGCTTCGGAAGATATTGGTCTTGGATTCGGAAGATTTCACACTTAGAATATTTTCTAAGCCATAGTATGAAACTTCCAAAGCATTCCACTTCAGTACAGTTGTGCATGCATGCAGGAGAGACTTTGGGTGTTTGGGTTGCATCAGCCTTATATTAAACCTTACATAAACATATAATCCTTCAATTGATTAAGTTAAAAGTTTTTCAAAATGATCCTATGTGTTTAATATTAAAAAATGATAACCAATTGACTTGAAAATACCAATAAAAGGTTTCCTATGAAACAAAAGTTCACACGGAGTTTTGATGCTCTCTTTCACCATCAATGTTTGATTAGCAATTTAGCATCAGCCAGCATGGTTCTTGCTACTTCAATTAGTCTTATGTTTCTTCTTTCAATTACTTCATTCTATTATGGAGCTCTAAATGTAATAAATTAATGAACAATATTCTCATTACTGCAAAATGAATGTAAATCATCATTTTTGAATTTGGTACCTGATATGTGAATGAATATACATGTTAATAATACATATCATCCCTTTTAAGCATTTTTTGTTGCAAATTCAGTTGGATCAATACTAAATTCTATTTGAAAATATGTAAGTTTGTTGGTGACTTGGTGATTTTATATGAAAAATACTCAAGAATTTTGTTGGTCCGTTTGATCTAATCTCAATACACTTGAGAGGTTGAATCGTTCAATATCAATAATCACAACAAACAACAAACACAATGAAGAAGAAGAACCCAAAAGTATTAAACATATATCAATAATGATCCAATACAATGAAAGAACAAAGGCTCAGTATATTTCTGTGAAAAGTTAGCCTATAATGGACACTTGCAACAAGAGTAAACGATTAGGGTTTTGTAATGATGCCCATCAATAAACAAGATCAAAACTATGTATAGTAATGATAGTAACAGTTTCATTGTCAGCGAAACTATCCTGCCAAAGACACAGTTTTGCCCGACTGAGACTAACAGTTTCGCCGGGTGAAACTAACAGCTGACTATGAGTTTCGCTCATAGTTTCGTTGGGGCAACAAAACTAAGCAAAACAATAAACATACAAAAGGAAACTAACATTAATCCTATTACAATCAAATATAAACATAATCTCATCTAAGATGAGTCCAACCTATACATGATCTTCAATACTCCCCCTAGGTTGGACCTAACCATCTTCGTCACTCTTGGTTTGTCTGTTTAGCTTCAGTCTTTTCAGCTGCCTCTGATATGTCTTCAGTAGCTTCTGTAACATCATCTTCAGAAGCTTTAGCTAGTGATTCTCCTTGGTCAGCTCCTGCTACATTAACTTCTTCGGCACGTGCACTATCCTGCTCGAATTGTCTCGATAAGTCCTGCACGTCCATCCTCATCTCATCCTTTTCACGAACCTTCTGGGCTAGTTCCTTCACCTCAGCCCGAACACCCCTTACCTTGTTAGCTACAGACATAAACAATCCAACTTCTTTTCTCATTTCCACTCCAGCCCCTACTTTGATATGATTCTCACACTAAACAAGTAGGTCTTCATTACAGAAGCCAAATATCTCCATCGGGTCAAATAGCCTAAATTCTCCTCCATTCTTTAGTCTGATCACCGCTTCCCCAGTATTGTTATCGTAAAACCATTTCTCAAAACTCTAAACCTATTGGGGAAGGGGATTCGACAATCTAACTCTGCTCACAGTCTTTGGGGTTTTAACCCTCAGCACAATCCTTCATTTTCCTGTTTCCCAATCCTTGTCCTTTTTTAACCTCCTTCTCTCCGCCTTCATAAATCTGAATGCCTCAAAGTTATCATTCATTCCATTCTTAATCTCCTCCTCTAGAATCTTGGCCCTCTCACTAAGATTAGCATCAATCAATGGTAACACATCTAACCTCCTTAAATCCTACTTAGGCAAGGTCTTAAATGCCTTTCTCTTGTGCAGACATGTAATCCCTCCTCATCTCCTCTTGATCATGAACATCTTGAGGTCGAGGTTGTATTTCTAGCTAATGATCTTCTTATCAGCTTCCTTTATGCTCATCCCTAGCATATTTTGAAATAGAGGAGTTAGTTCCTCAGGCTCCTTCTCCCTTACAAACCATTCTTCTTTCGACACCTCAAAGACGTCTCCTTCATCCTCGCCCTTGTTGGCAATATAAGTAAATGGTCTCTCATCGACCTCATAGTATGCAGGCTCAGAATCATAGTCAACTAAATGTTCTTCCTCTTCCTCCTTATTTATTAATCTCCAGTCAACACCTTCCACTGGATTATCTCTCACAACCTCCTCTCCCACTAGATCTTTCTCTATATCAAATCCCAAATTGACGAACCCAACCTCAATCACCTCCTCATTATTTTTAGCATTTTCATCACTTCTTGCCTCATTCATTCCCTCAACATCATCTCTCACCATTGAACCTCCAGCCTCCTCAACTCCTGCACCAAAAGTGCCCTGTCCTACCCTGGAGTAAGTACCCACATTCAGAAATCGGTACTTAGCAGTCTCAGTCATATCATCTAACTCTGATTGAGTTAGCTGATTGGGTAGCCTGGTTGTAACCTTTAGCTCGTTGACCTCTGTCAATAATCTTTTTATCAACTTTTGTTGATCCAACAACATCCTGGGCATCCCCTCAAGCATCTCATCCTTTTGTTTCTCTCTTATCTCTTGATTGGTCAGCTTGGTCTTAATCATGCTTAGCTCATTGGCTAGAGAGAGTTGAGGTACCTAATAACATCATCATCTGGACTAGCCCTCTTTTCCCTTCTCTGGAGCTCAGTGAATGCTTGATGTTTGTGCTTAGTCCTCCACTCGGATTCTACCTCTCCAGCCATTTTCTTTGACCTTCTTTCCTTTTTAGCCCCTACCTCCTATTCAGTCTCATGAATATCAACTTCAAAATCATAATCCTTTTCTTTAGCATATTGTTTCCTCTTCTTAATAGATTCAGCCTATTTTTGTCTCGTCTCCTCAGCCCTCTTCTCCTCACACTCATTCACCCTCCTAATATAATTCCATCTTTCTGGGGGTACATGTTCTCCCATAACTGGGTAATCTTCCCACTGAAATCGTGCCTTATCGCATAAAATTCGGCAAATATGCGCGTGTTCATCTAAACCAATCTCTTTATCTCCCCATGTCTTGGTACATTAGGAATAAGATCGTCTATGATCATCTGGAGAAATCTAGGATACAACAACCATTTATCTTTCTTCAGGTCCATCACATTCTCAGCCATGCAATCGAAGATAAGTTAGTCAATGTTGACCTTCTGCCCTATGCAAAATACAACCATAGCTTTAGCTCAGTTAAGATTTAACCCATCGGATCCACCTTTATGGTGATCTAAGCACATGATTAAGGCATGAGTGATATATCTCCACTCCTTAGATAGAAAAGACATCTTAATCTACTTTCTTGTCCCAAAAGGAGGACCCTCATATGCCATAGTCAGTAGGAAACCTCCTGATCAGTAAGGACGACCTCTTCTCAACTATCCTCCTCAAGTCTCAACACCCGTGAGATGATCTTAGCAGTAATAACTAAGTTGTTCTCCAGCACTCTCACGACAATCCTCTAAGGATTGGCTCTATTGTCGTACTCGTCGGTACGCTAGAAGTCTCTGATATGCAGGTCATAGATGGTAGGAGAATGAGTAACCGCATATGCAGTGGGTGATCTCTGAAGCCAATGGATACAGTCTCTAAATCCTGCAGCTTTAGGATGTGTATCATCCAAGAAGGCCGTGATGTTATTCCTCTAGTCAAACTTTAGATTAGCCATTTATTTTGAAAAGCAGATGAAACGCATTAAAAAGATATATTAAAATGAATAATAAAGAAAATTAATTAAAAATAATAATAATAAATACAAATCAACTTAAATTCGTTGGGAAAAAGTATAGTTTCATTAGCCAAAATTGTTGTTTCGGCTGGTGAAAATGTAATTTCGACAACAAGCATAAGGTAGCTTCGGCATGTCAGAGCAATAGATTCGGCATGCCGAAACTATAATTTTGGCACAGTGAAACTGAAACATGACCAACGAAACTGTTAAGTTCGCTCGGACAACATGACTTCACAATTTCGCTGAAAAACCTTTGAACTTTCGTTCAGTTTCGTTGGACTATTGATACTTTCGTAGTAAGAACTGCGAAGGTACTGAAGAGTCTCAACCTAATCGGTCCAAAATGAGTTGATATAACCTATATTAAACTATTTTCCAAGGTTCAAAACTCACATTAGGTGCTTAAACAACCATCAAACATGTAACAAATATCAGTCGTTCGAGATATACACGGTATACTCTCAAAGACCTAAAACCCCCATTGTGCGAAAATAAGGTCTCAGTTTCACAAGATGCGATATATAGACTATAGTTTCGTTGGTATTGAAACTATAGTTTCGCCCGTATATGTTTTGGTCAAAAGAGACACTGCAATGTACGAAAGAGCTGGCGAATCTATAGTTTCTACAACGAAACTATCAGCAAAAATATAGTTTCACTGGAAAGTTAAAAAATTAAATTTTTTTTCCTTTTAAAATAAAATAAAATAAAATTATTTAGAAAATAATTAAAACAAAACTAAAGAAAAATAAATAAATCAAAAGAATTTGCCCCACAAGACCTTACCAAACTTCACATATTATTTTATTATTTTATTTTATTTTATATATTTAACATAGTAAAAGAGAAGAGATTAAAAAGTAGAAAAGAAGGAGAAGCTGATGAGATCTTCTAGAGAGTCATAGTTTGACGAAGTTGCTCATATACTCGTTCTTTTAAGCTCATGCCTTCTTATTTTCAACAAGTGAACCGCAACTACTATTATCATGTTTTGGTTCATTTAAAGAAGACTTTGAATGACTCAGTCCCCACAGACATTTGGCAAAAAATTTATCCTATACTCATGATATATTGAACAAATGACACGCTCTGCTTGACTATTCCTCTTAGAAACAACAAAGATCCTTTTTCAAAAGAAGCATAATCCTTATAGACATCAAATGATGTGAACTTTAGGTCTATACTTACATATAACAAAGGAATTGATCAATTTAGTCTTATAGATGAGAGCTTCAGGTCTATACTTACGTATAATAGAGAAGTTCATCATATCGTGCAGATGAGAGCTCCAGGTTAGTACTATCGTAAAACAGAGGAGATCATCACTCCAGGTCAATTTTCACACATAGCAGAGGAGATAAGCATGAGGAAGAATACAACAAGGAGCTTCTTAGATACAAAGATGAGCAAGCATATAGCTTTTGAGATAGGATGGCGAAGAGAAACAAGGATACTTTAGTTAAAAAATAAATCAACACAGAAATATCACGTTTTTAACCCTTTTTGAACAATTACTTGAAACTTTGTGAAGGCCAAAAATGTCAAGTGGATTATTCGAGTCATCAAGTTTATTATTCTGTTAGTTAAGCCATGAGATTATTGTCTACTTCGCTTTCTGGCTAAACATATCAAGCATATCCCAACATTATATTGTAGACCTCCTTCACATCATCCAGGCAGCAAATTTATTTAGGAGAATTCTGCAAAAGAAATCAAGAGAAACATTGATTATTCTCCCCCAAAATTTCTATAAATCAGCAAGATTGGAGAAATTTTAAAAGTAAAGTTTTTTTATATTATTTTTTTTTGATGTGAAATGTGGAAGGACTAAGGAGCAAACCAAAAAGATGAAAAAGAAAGAAAAAGAGCAACAAAGGAAGTATAAACAATAGTCACATGATATAAATTTAAGGAAAATAGGTTTTAAAATAATATTAATCCTAGCATAGAGATCAATTCATAAAAATGAGGTTTATCAAATGTTTTAGTAAAAATATCTGCTTTTTGATATTTAGTATCAATAGGATTAATATCAATAAAACCCTTCTCCTGAGCATCACGGAATGCATGAATCCGTGTCTCTATGTGCTTGGTTTAGGAATGATGAATAGGATTCTTTGTGATGCCAATGGTTGTTTCGTTGTCACAGAACAACGGTGTATGGAGAAAATTGATGTTGTAGTCAATCATTTGATGTTGTATCCAAAGCACTTGTGAGCAATAGCTTGACGCAGCAATATATTATGTCTCCCCCGTGGAAAGAGAGACAATAGTCTATTTCTTGCTCTGCCATGATACAAGAAAATATCTTAGGTACTGGCATCCTCGAGTAACCGATTTTCTATTTAACCTACAACCATTTGAATCACAGTCAGAATAAACATTTAAGTCAAAATTCCCACCATAAGGATACCAAAGCCCTAAGCGAGAAGAGCCTTTAAGATAACAAAAAATTCGCTTTACAGCCTTTTCATGAGACTCCTTCGGGGCAGATTGGTGTCGAGCATAGTATCCTACAAGAAAGGTTATGTCAGGATGGCTTATTGTAAGATACATAAGGAAACCGATCATAGATCTATAAAGATGAGGATCAACAGGTTTCCCATTCTCGTTTGGAGTGAGGCATGTTTGAGCAGTGAATGGAGTTAGTTCAGGAGAAACATCATCCTTCTTGAATTTCTTCAGGATTTCTTTCGTATACTTCTCCTGATGAATAAGAATTCCCTCTGGCTTTTGTTCAACCTGCAACCCAAGGAAAAAGTATATCTCCCCCATCATGCTCATTTCAAAGTGACTATGCATAACCTCCTCAAACTCCTGACTAATCTTTGGATTGGTGGAACCAAAAATAATATCATCCATGTAGACTTGCATGGTCAGCATCTCACCATCCACTTCGTTCTTGAATAATGTCATATCAATAGTGCCACGAGAAAAACCATTGCTTAAAAGATATTATGTTAGAGTCTCGTACTAGATCTGAGGAGCTTGATGAAGGCCATAAAGGGACTTATCAAGCTCATAGACTTTGTCAAGAAAGTCAAGATCCTCAAACCCTGATGGTTGACACACGTATATCTCTTCGTCAATGTCTCCATAGAGAAATGCACATTTGACATCCATCTGATAGATTTTGAAATGCTTGTTGGCGGCATGAGCCAGAAAAATCCTAATATCTTCAAGACGAGCTATGGGGGCAAACACTTCCGTGTAATCAATCCCATTTTCTTGTTCAAATCCTTGAACCACCAATCTTGACTTGTTTCTAACCACAATATCACGGTCATCGGGTTTGTTCTAGAACATCCATTTCGTGCCTATTAGGCATTTGTTTGGTAGGAGATCAACTAGGGTCCACACCTTGAGCTTCTTGAATTGTTGCTGCTCCAATTGCATTGAATCAACCCAAAAAGGATCCTGAAGAGCTACATGAACATTCTTCGGTACAATTTTGGATATAAAACAAGAGAATATGCATACATTAGTCAAACCAGATTGACTCCGTGTTCGAACTCGATCTGTGATGGATCCTATAATCTTATCAAAGGGTTGGTCTTTTAGGGTTTTGAAATTAGTGGTTAAGGGTAGGGTATTTTAAGAAGGTTGGTTGATGGGTTGTTGATGGGTAGATAATGGAGATGAAGATGGTTGGGTAGAATTAACTAGTGATGTAGATGTAACAGGCTGAGATGAGGTAGATGTAGGTGACGAGGGAAGAGAAGCAGAAATTGGTGGAGGTGGAATGGCAAATGATGATGAAAAAGATGCAATGTCAACAGATGTAACATTGTCAGGTGAATGAGGAGTAGGTTGATCAATAGGAGAAAGGATGGATAATGGATCTGGAGGTATGATATTTGTCTAAACAGTAGAAGTGGATGCATCATCATTAAAAACTGGAAGATTAAATGAGTTGAAAACCGTATTGCAGTCAAAGAACCAAGTAGGTTCTGATCGGACATCAGAGGAATTAGATTCCTGCCAATCAACATAGAAAGACTCTTGAACAATACGGGTTCTCTTCTTATACACCCGATAAGCTTTCTAAGAGGAGGAGTAGCCAACGAAGTAACATTCATTAGACACAACATCGAATTTTGTCATTTGTTCCTGGGTATTCAGTAGAGTACACGAGCATCCGAATGGCCGAAAGAAATCAAGCAAAGGCTTCCTCTTATGGAACAATTCATATGGAGTCTTTATTTTATCTTTGATGATCAGCACCCTGTTAAGCACATATGAAGCACAGTTTACTGCCTCTGCCCAGAAGATGATGGGTAAAGAGGACTCAATCAGTAAAGTACGAGTGGCTTCAATGAGGGTGCAATTCTTTCTTTCAAGAACACTGTTCTGCTGAGGTGTTCTCGCTTCACTGAACTGTCTCATAATACCTTTACCAGTACAGAAGGAATCAAAGATTTGATTTTTGAATTCGGTACCATTGTCACTTCGAATTGCCATAACCTTCCTCTTGCTTATAATTTCAATGGAAAGAATCAACTTTTGTAGCTCATTAGTAGCTTCTTCTTTATGGGCAAGAAATCTCACCCAGGAATACCTAGAAAAATATTCTGTAACTAAAAGACAAAAGGATTTCTTAGAAATTGATTTAACGATGATCGGGCCAAATAGATCAGCATGTAACAACTCGAGGGGATTAGAAATGATATTTTCAAGTTTTGGTTTATATGGTTTCTTATGTTGTTTTCCTTTGGCACATGTCATACATTTCTCAACCACTGAAACCTCTTTTAAAGGTAATCCCCTTACAAGATTGTTTTTAACTAATTTGTTTATATTTTTAAATTAACGTGGCCCGGTCTACGATGTCCTAAGAAAGACTCAAATGTGGAGGCTTTTGACAGAAGATAGGTAACCGTAGACGTTGATTCTCTTGAAGCCATGTCAAGAAGATATGTGTCATTCTTTCTCGGAGCCCACATAAGCACCATCTCCTCTGGAATATCAATCTCCGAGTTTAGAAAGAGACATTCATTAGATTTGAACAAGACCATAATGTCTTTATCACAAATCTAAGAGACACTCAACAGATTGAAATCTAGTTCGGGCATATAGTTGACTTTCTCTAGAATAAGAGAGCCGTTGGAAACATCTCCTTGGCTAATCATTTTCCCTCCTTTCTTGTCGCCGGCAAAAGCGACATATCCCACATTGATAATGTGGTAGTTTGTCAATAAATACTTCAGCCCCGTCATATGTCTAGAGCATCCAATATCAACATGCTATACACTGTTTACAACTTTAGTGGATGGCTCCTACAAAAATACAAAGGACAGATTAACTAGGTGAAACCGGAACCCATGATTAAACAACTTTAGGTTGTGGTGTAGATGATTTCTTGTAAAAGAAATTATTAACCAAATGAGTTAATCTACTCCCAAACAAATTCTTGTGAGTATGTCTATGATGAAGCTCTAGACAATACTTAACTACATGATCATCTTCACCACACCTAAAACAATGTGATTTTAATCTCGGTCTGTTATGCAGTAAGGTAGGAATTTTATCAATATATATCTCCTCATCATATTCAAACATTCTAGAATCAACATCACTGTAAGTCTCATAGATGTCACTGGGTCTGTTTTTATTTAAAAATGAATGATATTTACATAAAATAATGAATTTTCATAAGAAGTACATGTGGTACTTGTACCACTTGTACTTGCAGGAGATGATAACGTTACCCTTTCACTAGATGATGAAATATTAGTTGGGGTAAAAGATGGGATGGGTTGAGAAAATATTTTTCAAAAAAATTGCTTTTTGTTTTCTCCTTATGCTCGACAGCAGAATCATTCACTTTAGAAATAACACGATCATAAGAAACATCATCATTACAACTTAAAACATTTAAAGAGGAAATAGAAACATCACTACAACAAGATGAGACATTGTCTGAAACAAATTGTTTTGAAACAAAAGCATAACTTAAGCTAGATTAATGATCTAAAACAAGATACTGAGATTCATGTGTACTAAGACTATTGCATCCAAGCTCGTTAGTCAGACCATAACCATAGTCTTCACGTACATGTTTAGTGTTCACACCTTCTAAACCTACCGACATACTGTTAGTATCTATTTCGATCAAATCATTAAAAGGATGCGGAACTAGAGGTGTACAAACTGGGTTTCGGGCCTAAACCGGTTCGGGGTCCAAACCGAAACCGGTTTGGTCAAAGTTGGTCAAAACCAGTTTGGCCCCAAACCAGTTTGGGTTGGAACCGGTTCCAAATCCAAAATTCCCAACCCTATAAAACCGGTTTGGGTTGGTTTGGAAACTAGTTCGGACCCAAACCGGTTTTGTTTTGATAAATTTGGATTTTTTTATATTCAAAGAAAATTTTAAACTTTTTATTAACACATTTAAAACATAAATACAATTTATACAATTTAAAACATTTGAACAATTTAAACCAATTATACAAGTAAAACAATTATATAATTTAAAACATTTATAAACATATATATACAAATTTAAATATAACTAAACTATATAAAACATTTATAAAATTTAAACAACATACAAGGGTAAATAATAATTTTTAAAACTAAACATTTACCAAAGTCGTTTCTTCGTTCATCCGTATTATACTTGTACGTTTAATCTTCGCCACCAGAACCGGAACTGTTACGAAGGTAGTTATCATATGCCGCTTCATCATCAGTCATTCCTGGTGTCAATCTGTTCTCTACCTCGTCCTCGTATAATTCTGCTTCGTATTCCAGTTCTTCTTCAAGTAAGCGTTTGTCGTGTACTCTTTCCGTTGCATCCAAATAATCTTTCAAGCAAATTGACATTTCAACTGCTTGTGGAGTGAGTCGAGTTCGTCTTATTGATATAACCCTGCCACTAACAGAACAAGCCGATTCCAAAGCTACGGTGGAAGCTTGGACGGTTAGTAAATCTCGAGCCATAGTGGATAGGATGGGAAATTGATCTTCCTTACATTTTCACCAAGCCAACAAGTCAAAATTTTAAGATCTTATGGAGTCATGGTGGATAAAAAGTTTGTAAGACCATATCTCCCAATTTCACTACTTGCAGTGTTACCACGTTGACGTTTATTACATTCATCCCTTAAAGTATTATATAAATCAAACATTGGATCATTCGAACTTTCGGCATTGGCCGCATGCCTTAAAGCCTCATAGATTTGTGATGTTTCCCCGTATTTTAATAAATAAACATCATACATGTTTTCTAATTGTTTGTTAAAAGTAGCTTTTAAAGTTTTACTATACATTGGGTTACCAACTTCTGAATCCAAATTTAAAGTAATTTTATTAAGTAAAATTTCAACCGCTGACAAATTTAAACAAGGGTTTAAAGCAGCGACACATGTAATAACTGGAGGCATTTATTTAAAATACTTTATAAGTTTTTCTTTCATTGGGGTTATCATATCGGAATAAGGTCTATCCCTCCACAAAATTTCATTTAATTTTGAAGTCATTAAATAAATTTGGTGAAGTACTAACGGACTTGTTGGGTAATAAACTCTGGAAAGACACGTAGTTGCGTTTTTAAAATTTTGAAGCATTTTTGTTACTTCTTCGATAATGGCCCAACCCGATGGATGGTAAGAATTTGCCTTTCCCCGACTTACCAAACTATTATAAAAGGCTATTAAACTTTCTTTTTGTTCAATAGCCTTTTCAAACTTGTTACAAGTGGAATTCCATCGTGTTAGTACATCCCAATTCGGGCCTAAACATTTGGTATTTGCTTCTTTACAAAACTTGTGATATCTAGTATATCTTTGGTTATTGCTAAAAATGTCACGTAACATTCTTTTAAAAAAATCTTTCACTATTTCAATTGTTTTTAAACCATCTTGAACGGCTAAGTTTATAATGTGCGCAACACATTGACTATGAAAAAACACACCCTCACATATTGGTTTATATTTTAATTTCAAGGGATCTATCGCAAGAGTGTTATTTGACACATTATCAAAAGATATAGAAAATATTTTGTTTTCTAATTTATACGTTTGAATAAATTTATCCATAAGATAAAAAAAATTTGGCCGGTGTGACGATAATCAAACAATTCAAACGCAATCGTACGTTTTATCATTTGCCACGAATCGGGTTCAACCCAATGGGCGGTGACACAAATGTATGAGTCCGGTGAACCGTGAGGTGTCGACCAAACATCACTAGTTAAGTTAACACCAGTTTGTAAATTTTCAAAATAAGATATTAATTCATTTTTAGCTTTTTTCCATTTTTTAAACAATCTCTTCAAAGAGTAGCACGACTTACATTGGTGTAACGTGGTTGGAGAGTTCGTTGAATGAGTCGAGTCAAAC
>BJCM01091114.1:0-11195 GCA_018326385.1 Flaveria bidentis | reverse complement strand
TGGCATTCTTTTGATTAATGTTTTTGCATTGTAATGCGAACAAACTGTTTTGTAATGAATGTTGTATTAACTTGCAAAAGCATTTATATGGAAATGAAAGATTATTTTAGTGTTCTGCTATGGTGTTTATGAAATACGAATGTAAATATATGTTTTATGTGCGATGAGAATCCAACTGTAAGCGTCCCGGGAATGGGGTCTTACATACTAATCTCCATGCCTCCCCCATTACCTCGTTTTCTAGTGACTCTTCAATATGGATTTTCATGGAAAGCACATCACATTTTATGCTAAGGTACTGGAGTTGTTGTTGATTAGAAAGTTGGTGTTGTGATAACCTCTCATCGATCATGAACAACATCACTTCCAATCGAGCAATCTTTCCCTCCCCCTCAGATTGATAACTATGTTGAAATTGCTTAACATTTTGGATATCAACATGTTCTTGTTTTTTACAATGAAACTAACATTGATTCTGATTATAACATTGAGAAGTATTTGAGTGGTTTGAGCATCCATCAGAATCTCCTTGATTATGCCTATTAACATCAATGTACGTTTCCTGAAAGGATTCTTGATGATAGTTATTATGATCTTCCTGGAGCTTTTTACCATCTGTAGTTCATAATTATTGCAATACAAATCTTTTTCAAAGTTGAAGTTCACCTCTGACTGGTAATATCCTTCATAATATAGAGAATATGTCTCATAATATGGATAAGATGATGTTACATCATCATAATAAACATCCAACATATATAATTTTCTTCTCGCATCCTCATACTTTTGCAAGTACTTAGGACAATCATCTTGTGTGTGAATTGGACTTCCAAAACTGATACATGAATAATTAACTCGATTCATGGTGAGCTTTAACCTCTTGAGAGTAACCTACAAGACATAAAACACCTAGCGTAGCACCCCAACAAAACAAAAGAAAATAAAAGACAAGAAAACAAAAAAAAATACAAAAAATAACACTTTGCACACTAATTCCACGACAATGACGCCATTTTGATCTGGTTGTCGAGACTCAATCAAAAACAAGTTAATTTATTGGTCTTAGATACCTTTATTGTGCAAGGGTAAGTAAGGTCGTCTTCATAGAGAATATGTTGAAAGTGTTTAATTAATGTGACTTAGTTAACTAAAATACACAAAATTTAGAATTAAAAATTGGAACTTTGGATGAACTAATGGATAAAAGTGCATAAAGTAAAGAACTTTGAAACTAATTAACTTAAATATTGAAAAACAATTACTTTTGGCTTTTTAATTCTACAAGATCAACAATTGATACTTTTAAATTTGATTTTGTAAGAACACTACTTCAAGATCTTAGCTTTTGATTAAAGTCACAACAAAGGAACAAGCTTTTAAGATTCATTCATTCCCAATGTTATCGTTTTACCTATATCAAACTTTCTATTTTTCTTTATGAGCTCACGATGCAAGTAAACAAAAAACTGATAATCAAGCAAACAACTGTATTTATAAGCAAACCTTTTAAATTAATAAAAGCATAAAACTTCATTCAATCACTCAATGTTCATTACAAAAATCTAATCAAAACATACCAAATATCTCACTTGACAAGAATCGTACTTCTGAAAGTAATCACGAAAAGCCTAGCCGTGCATCATCTTCATTATGCCTTAGATCTTGAATTGGAGAATGTTTATGGATGATTTGGGGTGCCTTGTGATGACCTTTCGTTTGGGTCATGCAAAAACCTAATTAACCTAGGTAGCTAGGGTAAGTTGGGTATCGTATCCATGGAGAGCATATGGTTAGCGTTATGCGATTCGTTTGATTATTTAACTAACTTAATCAATTAAAACTAAACTATTGTCACTTTGATTGTAATGAATGTGGAGGAGAATAACAAAACTAAATAATCAATTTTAAATAAACTAAAACTAACAGATGATCACACCCGGGTTTCAGGTATGTGAATAAATCGTGTTAACTAGGTTATACCATATTAGATATCACATAGACATGATTAGTTTGTTATTCTTGATGAAACGTGATTACTAACTAAATAATTGGTTATTAAATTAGATAGTAAGAAACTAACTAATGTCAAACCTAGTTAAATTTATATAATACTAATCACCAACTTAGTTGTGCATTATGGTTTGTACCTTATGCTTTGTAGATTGTATCTTATTTTGTTTTTTCTTTAGTTTTTTACTTTTAACCCTATAGTTTTCAACATTCACATTTAATAATAACACCTCACATTCAACTTTAATCTAATTTACTTTTTATTCTTTCATAAAATTTTCATTTACGTCACGGTCTAAGCTTTTCGAGTTAACATATTGCAACCTGCATATGAGGTTCAACATTTTTACATCTATTTTTGTGTTTAACGGTCGCGTTGTGTTTTGTGTTTCATTGTAATTTATACACATTAACATGTCGTGACCATAGTTATCAATAGCGAATAGTTGTAAATAGCGACAAGGCATCTATATGCTACGTAACAAATAACGTTAGATAGCGACCACTATTTTGTGTTTACCGATTAAGTAGAATAATATGTAAGATTTGTTTACATTCAATAGATAAACATGTTTAGTAATAAATAGTAGGAAATCTAAGCAAAGACCCCTAAAATAACTAAAATACTTGATTACTAATCATCTAAATCTCATATTTTCCAAATAAAAAAATAAAATAAAAATAAAAAATACCGCTATGTAGTTGTTATTTACAAATAGCGAGGTAATGGCGCCACGCTACATAGCGCGCTATAACGGTCGCTATAGTTGCTATTGACAAGAGGGGTCATAACGCACGTGCATAATTTAACGTTTTTACATCTATTTTTTGTTCGGTTTTATTTTTTTGTTTTACAATCTTTTCTAGTGTTGTTGGTCGTTAGCAACGATATGACATTGAGGCTACTTAGAACGGTTTTATACTCCTACAGCAACGCGTGGCGTTTGAATACTAATTAATGCTAAAACCCTATATCTTTAAGAGACGTAAAACCTATTATTTCTGTTTGAACATCATATCAATATATCATTAGCAGTCCTATTTCTTGATGGAGGCAAATATAAAAAAATATAACTCAGTGGTAGAGTGTCATCTACCGTGATAGGAGTTATATGTTCAAATCTGATTATAATACTAATATATTGACCATATGCTTGCAAATGCAATCCACGTTAGCCACCCAGCCGGAGAGTGTCACATGGCCATTGGCCGCATCAACCCCCCACACTACACACACACTTTCTCCTGTATAACATATTCTTGTTATTAATAAACATCAATTTAAGATAATGTAACAATAAATAATTCTAAGATTAATAATCTGATGAACAATTTACTAAAATAATTATTCAAATTAGATCAATCAATAAAAACAAAAAAATACATAAATAATGAGAGATGATCAAGCAATCAAAGTTTAAGTCTATAATAGATAAAACCCAAGATAAACACAATTCTATCACTAATCCTACACCCGGGAAATGATCACAGATGAACTAGTTGCTCATACGGTTGAACGCGTTGTGCTGTGCGAAGTATCAGCAGCAAAAAGGCTGCCCATTTTTTCTTCCCTGCGCAAAGCTCACGTTCCCCCTTCTAACCCATATGCCTTTAGCATCTTCTAATTACGTGAGTTGTCATCAAAATTCATAGCTTTCAATTTCTTACTAAAAGTAAAGTTTGTTTTGCATTTCATCAATTGCCTACATTATCTTCCTTTCATATTTCATGATCTGCACTCACATTAAAATACATCTTTTAATAATAAATCATTACGAATTTAATCACATATTTAACTTAGCTTTGATTTACACTTTGATGTTTTAATATTTAAACTTCATTTTTACTTTTAATAAATGTTTTAGACACTTGTCGGTTTCAAGATTAGTTTAAAATGACATCATTTAACTTGTGGTCTAATGGAACATTTAAACTCTAAATATGAGTTTGTTAGTCATATCTCAAGTCTTAAAAACATCTAATATTATCTCATCTCATCTATAATCTATAACTTATAATAAAATACTAACTATGATACATATGACGTCTTTCTAGCACGTCCACCTAAACGTCACATGTGCATTGTCATATGTCACTACATCCTTTAATCATGAATTATTATAAATCTGAAAACTATTAACTCATATCAATTAAATATTAACTCATATCAATTACAATAAATATTATATTAATGATCAATTATTACTTTTAACTTGTTTCACATTTTTTATAAGAAATTGTTATTTATGTTTACAAATAATAATTAAGTTATTAATTTTAGTATTATCGTTAACAAAATTCATTTAATAAAATTAAAGTTTCTGTCATATTTTCTTTTGAAATAATATTTTTCTCTTAATTAATTTTAAAATACATGACATTATTCATATTTTGGATATTGTTTGTTTTTTACAACATTTCATTGCAATGAGTTTTACTCATCCTTTATGACATTAGATATCATTACATAAATAAGTATTTACATCTTTATGACCAATCAGTTTTTAATTTTAATTGTTCATTGTTTTAGTTACGTACCATCGTTATATACTTTTGTAGATTTTATCAATTTTGTTCATTATTTAATATTTTTTATTCATTTTTATGTTCAGTTGTTCTACCTTCATTTGTTTCTATTGTGGAACATCGTAAATTTTTGATATCATTATAATCGAAAAGATTCTTATTCTAATTTTTTGATATATCATATATACATATTACTGTAATTTATTTACTCGTATGTCATTTTAAGTATTGATCTACCCGTGTAACACACGGGTCACTAACCTAGTATATAATAAAAGAAAAGGGTTAAGACACGTGGCAAGATTTTAGACAATATATTGCCACATATCATTTTTACAATATATGATTGTCATGTGACAGTTTATTAGGAATATGATTTATAAAAGAAATCTCACAGTCATATTTAAATAATATTTAATGTTTAATTAAATAACATTCTAAAATTAGATTTTAAAATTTAATGAATGAATGAAAAACTAAAAACTTTAAGTTTTAATTTCATTCTACAAGTAATCCAAGATTTTATCTAAAAATAACTATTAGTTAGTCAAATTTTAAAATTTAAAACTAACAATTTGAATATTTAAATTTAACATATGTAGTTCACAAATTTTACATTCCAATAATAGTAATCAATCTGAGTATTTTAGGTTAATGAGTTTATACTTTAAAATATCTTCTATATTTTAAAAATATCATATCATATTTTTCCATATTATATAACATTATATTTTTATTGTATTATATATATACAATAATTTTTTTCTATTTACTCTTCTTCTACAATAAAGATATTTAAGAAATATAAAAAATAACTTCTCATATGATCAAAAAGTCCAGGTATTTTTCATGAATACTTCTCTTATTTCTTCATTATTCATACAATTATTATTTTCAACTTATTTCGTATTGCATTCAAATACAATATTACATACACTTTGATTTTTAAAAAAAGTTTTAATGATAAACCTTAACACTGATGTTTTTCTTATCCTACAAACATAACCTTCACTTTGTTCATTTTTTATTTAGGTATACTAGTTTATGCATTATTGATAAACCATCAAATTACCTTGCTCAACGGGATATCATTAGTATAAGAATTTACTTTCTTAAACGATCTCAACACATCATGATGTGATTCGTTTATGGAGGATGTCGATGCATAATAATACGGTAGAAACTTACTTAATTAAATTCTGTGGTTGAGGATAGGGTATTGTCCAACTAATAGAATTGTTTTCTTATTGTTTTAATTTTTATCTTATAAAATATATATGTTATATATCCTTACTTTTTTACATATTTAATTATATGATACTACAATACAAAAGAATAATTTAAAAAGATGATTTCTTAAGTTTGAGAAGTTGTAGACTGAATCTAGTTAAAATTTTGTATAAAAAGAAATTTTTAGATATTATTAAACATTAATATTGTTTTTTATTTGTTTAATCGTTTCATTTAATTTACATGTATACATATTTATTTAATTGATCTTTACATGCTTGTATATTACAAACTTATTAATAGTTACTAATAATTTATATTTCTATTTATTTCAAATTTATTTTTTTCAACCCGTGTGTAACATCCGTCACTTTCCAAGTTAAAACTCAAACCCGAACCCATTTTGAGCTTCTATTATTAAAATTATTTAATAATTTTAATGGATCAAGTACATTAAATGTGCAATTTATTATTGTGAACTATTCATTTATTAATAATTTAAACAACTTGTAATAATTTGTGGATTTATAAATAATTCTTTTCATAAAGTTATAAAGATTTATTAATCATTTTATGATAAATAACTAAGTGTAAAAGTCTTATTAAAATTTATTAAGTTATAAAATAAATTTTAATAAAATTATAAAGTTCTATTAGTAGTTATGAACTTTAATTATTGGAAATAAATAATCAAATAATAAAAGTTTACAAGTTTTATAAAAGTTATAAAGATTAACAAATAATTAATTTGATTTATTATTTAAATTGATTTTATAAGGTGTAGGGTTGAATTTGTAATTTTTAATACTTGAAATAAAAGCTTTATTACATAAAATAAAAAATACCTAAAACTATAGGCACCAAACTTGTAAACTTGAAAAACTTTGAAACAAACCCAACCCCCTTCCTTTCGCCCCTCCTGCATTCCGGCCAAGCTCCGGCCCCTGTTCCGGCGAGCTATCGCTCCAAATTTGGCGGTAATAACTCAATTAAACCGCCCCATATACTATTTGTAAAAGATTCGAACTTAAGACCAACAATAATTCATATATATCATCAATTATAACCCATTCAAATCAAAACCGAATCCCAATCATCAAATTGATCTGTTTCAATTTGAATTCAATCTAACTAAACCAACTGATTGATCATAAACGTATCCTCGATCATGGAGAAGTTAATAATCCAAATACTTGCATTTGAAACCGTATAATCTTTTTCAATTGAAATCAAAAACTCATGAATCAAAGTTAAACCCGTTCGTCTTGTAACTGTATAAATCAAAGCTATATAATGAGGGAAACATCCAAATTGATCTCTAATACCTTTCTGAAAACTCAATTACATAAAAAAACACAATTACACTACTCGTTCGATCACCGTCTTCATTCACGACCTGCAAGTTAGTCGAGTTCCACATTCGAGACAATCTAAACCGGAATTGGTTTAGGGCTTCTCATTATCATCATTAAAGGAAGCTTCACACGCATTTAATTGGATTATTATCATAATTCTCATCTCGAACTGGATTCATCAGAGTCGCGTTTTCTCTTTCTTTCAATTGTTATTAATTCGTCATTTATTCAGGTAATTCCACTCGTCCACATACTCGAAAATCATATGAACATCAAAAGCCCTCTTAAAAATTTCGTTATCATAATCATCTTGAGGTTCAATTTGGATCGAAACCGAATTAGGGTTTATATGAAATTAGGGGATTTTGTATTTAATGTTTTTAAACTTTTTAACTTAGGTTTTAACTGACTTGGGCTTATAGCCCACCGGTAACTCACATGAACCATACACATGGGGTCCCAGGTTCGAACACATGCACCCTCAAGTTATTCGACTTAATTATTAAAACCCCCAAATTGAAACCCTAATTCATATTTAGTCACGATCAAGATTTTAAGAGATTTTAACGGGTTTTGAACTAGATCCCCTATTTTAAAGGTTTTGAACTAGTTTGGGGCTGGAAATGCATACTAAATATACGTTTTACACGACCAAGATTTTAAGAGATTTTAACGGGAAGATCGATTTTTTTATTAGGAAAGGTGCTATATAAAAGTGTTAAAATAAAAAAAATTCACGCTGACCTGGCAGCGCGACCCCAACCAGGGGCGTTGCCCCTTGGACCCCACTAGGGGATGCTGCCCCTAGGACCCCGCTGTCATGGGCTGCCGCCCCCGAACCCCCATTGTCTCGCGGATGATCAGTTATGTTCTATGATGACTTGTTCTTGTTGTGCATGTGCATGTGTATGTGAATGGATGATGTATTATGTTTGTTATGTATTAATGTGTTATGTTGATCTTACGTTCCTATTAGGTATTATTCCGTGATTTACGTGTTATGAGTATGAAATGAATGAAAAGTATTATGTAACATAAAGTAGAAGATAATGAAAAGAGTAACGTAATGAAAGAATGCATGCATTAATGAACGAACGAATGTAAGAAAAGTCTTGCAAGCAATGTATGGAGGTTCACCCCAATGAAAGGTGTTAGCTCAACTGTGTGTGGGTTAGCTACCCCGGAATGATGCACACTGGGTCTAATCTGTGCGATTGACCATACGTATGGGATCCTTGCCGCTTACCCTGGTACTGTGGTCAGGCCACCGGGCACAATGTATGGGAGTCTATTTATAGACTTCGGCCCAGTACCCGCTTTATGCATGACGATGGGGTGAAACACATGGCATTGGTCCGAATGAAAGTAAATGTTAATGATGCATGTACGGAATGAACGATACAAAAGAAAAGGAATGAATGATGATAATGAATGATAATGAGTAACGTACAAAACGAACGATGATGAAGATAATAGTTATTACCATGATGTACGTATGATGTGTGATCACGTGCGATAGTAAAGAAAATAGTTTAATTAATGAAAGGTAATATAAAGTTTTATAAAACTAGAACTCACTCAGCAACACTGACTTTTTTTTTTTTTTTGCATTTTCCAGTTGGTAGGTAATGGTTTGCTGAGGATGGCACGAGGCGGCTACTTGGCTCATTTTGGATGACATTCTTTTATATAATGTTTTTGCATTGTAATGCGAACAAACGATGTTTTGTAATGAATGTTGTATTATTTTGCAAAAGCGATTATTATAATATAATGAAATGTTTGTTTATATGTTTCCGCTGCAATGTTTTATTAAAGTTAATATAATTATGCGTTTTATGTGCGATGATTGACCAGCTGTGAGCATCCCAGGAACAGGGCCTTACAAGAAGGGTTGTAAGTGAGGGTTGGCCGTTGCATATGCCACCATCCCCGGTCGGTTTCCGGCTGGTGCCACGGGTTACTAGTTTTGTTGTTTATGATACTACGCCTTGATGCATTTATGCTACTATTTATCTTCCTCCCCCTTATGTGTGGTTTTACCTATTTGCATTTTGGAGAAAGAGATTGATTGATGGGGGATTTTGGAAGTTGTGGGCGACAATGACATGTGTTGCCTTTGCCCGCTGGTGCACCACCACCTCGCTTCTATAAGTTGGGATTTTTGGTTTTGGTTATGTCAATTACCCTTGTTTCAGCCACCACCGCCTAAATCTGACCACTACATTGGTTGGTTTTGCTTTTCATTTGTTGCTCTAACCATCAACGTGTATCTCCAACCTACTCCATTATGATGTTGGTGGTTGAGGTTGCGACAATGTTTATCATGGTTAGATGTGTTCGATTTGTGATGATAGGGTTTGATTCCTTATGTTGGTGACAATGGCACCAACAATTCGCTTTGTCTTCTCCTTGGAGTTGAGGTAGAGCTGGAAGGGTGGCTGTGGTGGTGGTGCAACCATCAATGTTATCCTTTTGCTGTTTTGTCTCTTTGATACCCATTCTAACTAACGGATGCGAACACCATTGTTGATGTTGTTATCAGTCAATGCTAATGAGTACCACGTCTTACGCGTGATGTTGCTTACATATATATCACTACTTTTGTCAATAATGATGATGAACTACTTAGCTAACTTGTTGGTTCTATGTTCATAGTCGATGATGATGACGAACTCCTCATCTGAGACTTGTTGTTTGTTCTATGATCATAGTTAATGATGATGACGAACTCTTTATCCGAGACTTGTTGGTTCTATGCTCATCCGTGGTTCTCTTTTCGGTGTCCGTTGAGTATATTGTTTTCTCGATGCTAAGGATGTCAATGATGACAAGCTATCACCCATTTGAGACAAAACGGGTTATTTTAGTATTAACTGGTTGTTGTGGCTAGATGGTTTGGTTGAAGTTATTGTTGTTTCCCTGTTTAGTTCGGCCAAAATCCAAGGGCAATGATAATAAAACCAGGGTGGTGTTGGTTGATTTGGTGTGACTACAATTAACAATTAGCAGTAGCAACCGAATACCGGTTTTGAGCCCGAGTGTAACGATTATTATGTTTCAAGTCATTTTGATTGGTCTAACACACTTGCGATTATAAAAAAACTAGTAAAGTGAATTTCCAAAGGCAACTCAATATCCTTCGAGTTGTAAAATGAAATCTAAAATTTCATCATTTGGAAAATATTAATTTAAAAATAAATATAAAAACCAACACATGTCATAATAATATACAAAAAAATATCAACATTCCTTAATGTAATCAAGTACACGTCTACATAAAGAAGTAAATGCATATACCTAATCAATCACGATGATCAATCAACCATCAATGCAATTTGAATGAACTAAACAATTACCCTCAATACTATCTGTAAACCAATTGAGAATTCATGATCAACTTTTATTAGACGGAAGGAACACGAATATCAAAAGTTTGAGCTTTAAAGCAATATCAATCTCAAAGAAGATATATGATGGGAAAAAACATATATATTATTTATTATTATTATTATTTTAAAAATGCAAATGTAAAATCATGCTTCGAAATATATATGTTAGTTTAATTGGGTTCACATATCCTTTTCGCAGTCGGGATCGCATACCAACCCTATTAGGAGGAAACTCATTACCAGGAAAACTTCTGCTTTAACTCTAAGCATTTTACTCAGAGTAAGACTTAAACCTATGACACTAATATATTTACACTAGGTTAGTCCCGTGTAATACACAGATTGAATAAACAAAATATTAAATTATTATTAATAAAAACTTATGCATTATAAGATCATATTTAAAGATAAAATATGATGTTAATTATGTATAAATAGCTACTTTAAGTATAATATTTTAATGTATAACATTATAAAAATTATATATACGTTAGTTCAAGAAAAAAAATATACCATTTTTTATCTCTCTTATGTAAAAAGTTTCGTTTTTAAACATTCGTTTTAAAATTTATTATAAATAATATTTTTTACAAAAATCTTATTTAAAAAAATTATGGTTTGTAATTATTCTGGTTGTTTTAATAAGATTGTTTTACTATATTTTACCTGTTTATATTTTTTT
>BJCM01091112.1:0-14054 GCA_018326385.1 Flaveria bidentis | reverse complement strand
AATTTTAAAAACCGGTTTGAGAACCGGTTTGGGTGGGAACCGGTTTGGAACCGGTTTGAACACCGGGTCGGGTTGAAACCGGTTTTAAGGCTTGGAATTGTAAACCGCCCTCGAACCGCCGGTTTGAAACCGGTTTGAAACCGGTTTGAAACCGGTTTGGGCCAAACCGGTTTGGGCCCAAAACCGGTTCGGTTTTTTTTCACGAAACCGGTTCGGAACCGGTTTTTTTGTACACCACTAATCCTAATGAGTGACGAAAAATGACTTTAGAGTCAATTTTTTAACATTATCTTTTAAAATCTGCCACCTGCCCACCTCTTACTAAAATTGACAAAGATAGTATAAATCTATTGTATGAGTCCAAAAAAATTCAAGGTTTAGTAAAAGTATTAGTCATGTCACATAATAAAGGGTGTTCAAAAATATCCAAATACGAAAAATTCGAAATTTCGGTTATGATATACGAAATTTCGGTTCCGATATACGAAATTTCGGATTTGGATTCGGATAGTGTTTTTTAGTATGTTTAGATATTCGGATATTCGAATTATTTGAAATACTTTTCTAAAAATTATTAAATAAAAAACATCAATTTGAAATTTTGGATATTTTTGGATATTTCAAATGTTTTTATAAAAACTTTGGATACCCGAAATCTTTTTTAATAAATGGTAAATGTTTTATAAAAATTATTAAATAATACATATATTTTTAGAATTCGAATAATCGTTCTGATGTGGATTCAGATAGTGAAATCCACTATTTAAAATTTTCGGATATCTAAAATTCAGATATCTGAATTTTGGATATTCGAATTTGAACACACTTATACATAATGCAAGATTAAGACTATGATAATCATATCTATACTACTATATAATAAAAAAACCATGTCTAGATTTGTAATTTTACATCAATTTTAAGATAACATATGAAGAGTTGCAAGTTTTAATCGGTAATGTTATAAGATTTATTCCTATAATACCATTTTTAAGCTGTAAATATTTATACTCTATAATTTCCTAATTAAATTTAAAGTATGACTATTATATTTAATGTTATCTTAATTTATTTATATTTATATTATTATATAATACAACTTTTTAGTCAATATTTAAATTCATTTTTAAGACACTTAAGAACAAATATATTACATTTGATACACAAAATTATGCATAAACAACTTGTTACTTACAAATTTGTTCATCTATATTAATATAGTTATGTTTGATATTCCACATTAATCAAATAAAAAAGCAAAATGAGAGTTACACAATAAAAAATGGTTAGCTAAAAACACAATCCTAAAAATATTTATACACCCACCGCACCACGCGGGTTTCACCCGCTAGTGCAATATAAAAAGCTCTACGAATTATATTCAAGAATCTTCTTTGAACTCCATGTTTAGCAAGAAATAACACAAATACAATAATCTTTAAAATGAATTTTTTTTCAATAATCTCTTTCTTTCTTAAATTGCTCATACACTATGCCAACGAGATGCTTACATTCCGTGTCTCATCTCTAAAACATTTATTTTTTATAAAAATTATCATTTGAGTCCAAAAATTTAAATTTTTCCATTTGCGTCTAAATGTTTCATATAAATTATCGTTTGAATCCATTTAACTACTTGTAATTAACACCGTTAATATTTTTCGTTAAGTTTCCTACATTAGGGGTATTTTTGTCAAAACATTTATAAAATAAAAAAAATCAGCTCAACGTGAGGAGTTTTATGCGTTTAATCTCATTTGATAATCATCACTGAGATTTAATCCATTTATTAAATAAAATAAATTATAATGATAATCACCTAAAAATGACCCATTTCTAATTTTATAAAATATACATCACAAAAAGATGTATAACTAACCACCTTAGACATTTAACAAAACTTAAGAAGCTATAATTACCAAAAGAGACTGAACACATAACTTTTCACGCGGGCTAGTTTTTTATTTTGTAATCGTTTTTACTAAAAAACCAGAATATGTGAGAACTTTTATGTGTTTAGTCTCTTTTAGTAACTACATTTATGATTTAAATCCATGATAGTCATTTGTGTTTTGTCTTGTTAATGTATTTTCGTTTAGTAGTCAAAAACTTTTTCCCATCTTGTTCAATAATAGGTTTCTTTTGGCTTAGAGTTTAATTTTGATTATGATGATTGATATTTTATGATTATTATTCGAGGACTGCTAATCTCATATTGTTTATTGTTTTTTATACTTTTATGATGATTTGTCTTTTATGATTATCATTCAAATGATTTGTGTCATATGATTTGTTTGTTTATTTATATATTTTTTGTGGTGTATATTTTATAAAGTTTGAGATTTGTCAGTTTAAGTGATTATTATTATATTATATTTTATATAATAGTTGAATACAAATCGCAATGGTGATTACCCCTCACGTAGAGTTGTTTTTTTTATTTTTTTAATTGTTTTAACAAAAATACACCTAATGTAAGAAACTTAACAGAAAAAATTAACGGTGTTAATTAAAAGTAGTTAAATGAACTCAAATGGCTATTTTTGTGAAACATTTGGATGTAATTGACAAAATTTAAACTTTTGAACTCAAATGACAATTTTAATAAAACCTAGGGACGAAAAACACATTTAACTCTTTTTTAAATAAAGCATATGTTATAACTCAATTGTTAAGTCGATGTTCCATTGTTGGCTTCAAAACCTAGAACAATGGGCTATTTTAGTGATTATCGTTGGTTTCTAAAGACTTTCTACCTATTAGGGCGTAGGTTCAACCCCGTGCCCAACCTTTAATTTTGTTCTTCTCTTTTATTATCTTCTAGTTCTTTTACCTTAAATTGTTTTATTTAAATCATATGTTGCAATATGCGTATAGAAAACATCAAATTTGTGAACTCGAAAACTTTTCAATTACTTTCGAAGTGATTTTTATCCTATGGTTTGGCTTCTGTAACCGGTCTTGCGACAACATTTTGAGTTAGTTATGACATTTGCAAGAATGTCCTTTCTCACTTCTTTTATGTAATTGTCATCATCATAATTATCATAATTCAAGTAATGAAATTCGCATACGCTCAACCATTGTCCATGCCGCACCGCGAGTCACGAATTTCACAAATATAACGCTACATGCGATCACGCCGCCACGCGTGAGTACCTTTGCTCGTTATAACTTAAAAGTGTATTTTGGTGTACCCATTAATCATCGGTGCTGGATGTATGTTATTTTGTGAATATTGTAAAAAGTATTGAGTTTTGTTGTGGTGGTTGTGCTACTAGTTCAAATCCGATTTTACCATTTATTTATTTTTAATGCTTTTCACACGTCTTGTGTTGCTGTGGTATTTTATTCTTTTCTTTTGAATTTTTAATATCTTATTTAGGTTTATCAACCTAGACTTTTAATTTCTTTTAATCTACTCGTCATTTTTAATTCTTTAATTTAGTCTATCTTTCGACGTAAATTTGATTTTAAAACGAATCAGAGCGAATTAGCAATTGTAACCCTACATTTTGACATGAATTATGTTTGTAAAAAAGTCGTGTTAAATATAATACGTTTTTATTCAACTGTATAAATTTGATTCACTCTTCGTATTGACTTAAATTTAGTTCGAAAACGAGTTCCGTCTATACTAGTTTATACCTTATTACACTAGCTACAATGTCGCGGCAATACACGACAGATAAGAAAAACTAGTTTATATGAATAGTAAATAAATATATTTTGGATAATAAATAATATAATATTTTTATTTTTGTTCCTTTTGCTTAACAAAAGGAATCGAGAGTTATACGACACCCAATGGTTAATGTCAAGCATCGTGAATTATGTGACTTGGGTTCGATTTGTTTTCCAATGATATAACTGTCCAACACCGACACCATAACCATCAACATTGTCTCGATATAAACCTTCTGAAAAACTAGTATTTTTCCGATGGGTTATATAATATGTGTTATATACATAAAAATAATACATATTAAAAGTAGTATTATCTGAGCCATACAGAGCCGGGTTAACAAACGAGCTAAATCAAGCCGAGTTCAACTTGTTTTTATACTGAGCTGGCTTGGTTCGGTTTAGTTTATTTTTTTCCAAACGAGCTCCGAACCAGAAGCTATTTGGATGTACCTAAATTGATACCGTACGAATAACATCACTGCTATTACATAAGTGTTTTATATATGTTTCAATTTCCGGAAAAAAAATAATAAATTGCCGTTAACGTATCGTATTACGCGCATACTAAATTTCTAGTTTTTTTAAAACCTACAAACTTAAACAACCATTAAATGGAGAAGATTTGCCGTTAAAGAAAATAGAGAAGATGAAACATATTCTAATGAATACAAGTTTCGTTTGAAAACGGAATAAATTCTGCCATTATTGCACTAAAAAAACAGAGTTGATTTTTTCTGACAAAGGATCATATATGCATATGTAGAGCTCAAGCATCATCATCCATCTTATTTATATCTATATCTACATGTACAAGATACAGCCTCTGCAACTGCTAATTTGGAGTTGAAAATGGCGAAAGAAGTTGAACCAGAGGTGATTCATGCATGGTCTGCTCCGAGATCGTTAAGCACCAGCCTTATGTACTCGTTTGCTCAGGTAATTCATCTGCTTCAGCCTCATTTGATTGATTCTACATGTGTTTTTGCTTTTCGGTTTCAAAATTGGGAACATCTCGAAAGCTATTAGATCTCTGGTGAATTTGTTCATATTCTGTCGATTAGTTCAGTTGAAATTTGTGATTCAACTTCGTTCCGATGAAAATCGATGTATATTGAGTTCGTCTTCAACGATTTTCTGTATTAATCACTGTTACCGTGTTACGATTTATTGATTTAGAGTTTTAGGTATTTGTTTGTCATTTACAGTCTAATTGATGATGTTGATTTGAGTTTGCGAGGTTCTTTGCTTTCGTGTGATTGAAAAGAGAATAGAAATTTCACGAAAACAAGTTGAATCTGGAATATTGGTTGCAGATTGAGAGCAAATGTAGTTGTGTTGATGGTGAATGTTTTACGATTTGGGGGTTCTTTTGAGATGATTATTGTTACTTTTCCAAATATTAAAATAATTAAGAGAAATTATTCCAAAATGTCTTTTTACCCTCTTCTTTCCCTCAAAACATTCCCCTTATAAATTTCTTCTCAATATGTCCCATCGGGACAAGACTCCGACGTCTTCACAGAAAGGTGCGGATACCTTGTACAACATTACCAGTCAAGAAAAACATGTGTACTTAAGCAAACAAGCGCATGTACTATGCGGGCGGCCTCCCATTAATAGGGACATTTTTGAAGAATAAAAAATTTAAGGAGATATTTTGAAGGAAAATGAGAATGATGGGGACATTTTGGGAATTTTCCAATAATTAATTGTAATATTTCAGTTTGAATGAGGTGGGATACTTAACAAGATTAACTTTTTAGGAAAAGATTGTGAAAATCATAGTGATATTGTATTAACTCTTAAATCATAATGAATAGTTTCAGTTTGAATGAGGTGGGATACAGCATTGAAAAGTTTCCACAAAGTTCCTAATTGGAAATAATTTAGAATTAAAATAACATCAAAATATTCAGAAAAAATTGGGCAAAATTTCACATTAAATTAGTAATTCTAAATAATTTTTTATGGGATTGTTTCAAATTAAAATCTTGAATTTGGAACTAATAGGTTAATCAATTAAACTCAGGTACTTGGGAAAGCATGGCTTTTGATTGTTGATGTAAGGTTAATTGATGTAATGTTATGTAAATCATGGTGGAGGAGAAACAAGGTTAACCATAAATAATCATGTGTCTGTGTGCAAATTGTAAATAAGTAAGATGACACTTTTCTTGTTGCTCTCAGTATTTAATTTCTGTTTTTTATTTTATATTTTTTTGTGAGTTAACCCTGTCATATTCACCATGATTATAAGACTTTCTGAAGGTTAAGCCTTTTCTCTAGCTTAAGTTTACATTTAAAGCAACATGCAGCTTTTAAAGCAGGATGTACAAGTCACATTATGACACTGGTTTGGATGTATCATTTATTCTCTAGACAAACGATTTAGTTTCTGTATTTTTTGTTAACATTTTTTTTAAAATTATTATGCCAGTTAATTATGACTACTTTGAAACTAAATTTGCTTATAACTTTGCATGAAATGTCATTTTGATAAATTGATAATAGTCTCTCATCAAACTATTTTCTTGGCATTCCATGTATTTCTAGTTTTTAATTATATTTATTTTCTGGTGCTGAACAAATTTCTTTGCATTTATTCTTCAGAGGGATGATACAGAAGTGCTTGATGAACCTCTATATGCACATTATCTAAAGGTAACAGGGGTTGATAGGCCATATAGAGAAGAGCTTCTTACAAAAATGGTAAGTAAATTCCAGTATGCAGAATGTTGTATTTATTCAGAACCCGCAATATAATCAGTTATTGGTTGTATAATTGCTGCTAAAAATTATTTGCTTTTATAATGCATAGGAGTCTGATGGAAATAAAGTTGTGAACAAAATCATTTATGGACCTGGAGTAAAGAAGTACCGATATTGTAAGGTAATTAATTATTTACTTGAATTTGGATAGAAGTAAGGATGATTTATTTGGTTTATAACTGTCTGTTATATACTGAAACTACAATGTTTCTATTTTATTTTGTACTTTTACTCGTTCTTAATTGAAGTTTGATGCTTGTTTACATGTATTTACCTTCTTCACGAGCTCATGACGTTAAATTTGCAGCATGTATCAAAACAACGTCTGCCTGGTTTAAGTGATGAGTTGACAAAGAAAGGAAAACACTTTATATTGATTCGAAACCCCCTTGATATATTGGTATTTAATATGTCTTTCTTTGGACTTCTGTTCCCTTGTTCTATAACAAATTCTCAACTTAAAATCTTATATTAATTAATTTTTTTTACCAGCAATCTTTTGACAAAGTTGTCCCCTCATCCTTCCATGAACTAGGGTTAGGAGATCTGGTTTCTATATATAGTGAATTGTGTGCAACAGGGAACCACCCTCCTATTATTGATGCTGCAGACCTTCAAAAAGACCCTGAGGTCATTAATTTACATATTTTTTTGTTATGCAATTCTAATTGTTATTTGTCATGATATTCAAAACAATGTTCTATAATTATATGTTTACGGTTTTACTTTGTTTGTAGGCCGCTTTACGTGGTCTTTGTGAAGATCTTGACATTCCATTTCAGGCTTCGATGCTCAAGTATGTCAAATGATTTATCAATTGGCTGATGCTTTTTAATCCACATTCTTTTCATGTAATAATTCTTACCAGCAGTGTTCAGTTTTACTATAATCATGTTACAGAGATGGCATTTTCAACTTTATAATTACATAAAATAAATTATTTGATGTCTTGTCCACATATTGATGCAGGTGGGAAGCTGGTCCAAAATCTGTTGATGGGATTTGGGCTCCATGGTGGTACAAAAGCTTGCACAAATCTACAGGCTTTTTACGAGCAGTAAATTATCCTCCTGTATGTAACTCATCCATATGTGGTTGGTAAAAGTACTGTTTTATTTTTTATATCATGTGTTGTAACAAGCGAGCCAGTTAGACCCAAAACACCTTTTGTCCAATCTAATTCTAATTTCTTATTCAATTCTTGTGCCAAGTGCGTTTACAAAGTATAGGAGGTTTTATGTATTAAAAATACACTTTGGAGGACTTTTGACCTATTGACTTGTTCGAACCGTCTGACAATTTTCGGCATATTCTGTTTTTGTGAATGGTTTGACCAGCTATAGATAAACATAATTCCAAATTGACCCATTATATATAAATATGTATGTATTTGAATCTCATATGATATTTTTTTTCTCATTTTAGCCTTTTCCACAATCACTTTATGAAGTGCTGGAGCAAAGTTTACCCTTTTATAACATGCTTAGGCGTCATGCAAGACAAAAAAGATTTCCCAAGCTTGCAAAGCCATCTCTTCCGGTTCCTACTAATGAAAAGATACTTGTTTGGGTTGGTGATGAACTTCTACCCCGTGACAGTGCAATGGTACACCCATAACACAGGCTTTAATGACTTTGGTTTGTAAAATCAATAGATTTTTTTAGCTAATGATGTGTGCTGTTTTCATATTCTTGTTTCTCTGTAAGGTTTCAGTATTTGACTCAGTTGTCCAAGGTGGTGACTCGGTTTGGGAAGGACTTAGAATTTATGGAGGAAAAGTTTTTAAGCTTGAAGAACATTTAGATAGGTCTGCAACTATATACAGTTTCTTAAGTTGTACCGAAATCTTAACCTCAGCCGCAGCATTGTGGGTTGAAATGAGTTGTGTTGGGTTGGGTTGATTTGGAAGCACTTGTTTGTCCACTTTTCCCTTTTCTATAAATAGTTGGTGCATTTGTTAAGGATAATAAAAAAATATTACTACAAAAGTAACCTGATCTATTGAATACTAAAAATATACTTTGGATGACTTTAGACCTATATGACACGTTACCTTTTTTAGCTAAAAAAATTTTTTTACCCATTTGACCCGTCAGAAATGGAACACAACTCAACTCAACTCAACCCATTTGCAAGTTAGAGGTCTAATACCACCTTTATTCAGTAGCATGTTGAGTGATTATGGGTTATGCCGACTGTGTATGCCAGGTTATTTGACTCAGCAAAAGCCCTAGCTTTCAACAATGTTCCAACTCGTGATGATGTAAGAACCTGTTTTTAAGCTAAGGGAATTACACTGGTTTTTGAACATGTTTCTATTGCTTAAATATTATTTGATTTCATTACTCTATAGTTTGTCTCACTTAAATTATTAATTGCTCATATTTTCAATTTAATTTTCATGCTCTTCCAGGTTAAGGAGGCCATATTCAAGACACTAATTAGAAATGGGATGTTTAACAATGCACATATTCGTTTAAGTTTGACACGTGGCAAAAAGGTTTTTCTTTTGTTACCCTACTCTTGCAACATTATAACCATAATTGGGCTATTAATAATGTAACGTGAATCTTAAGAAATATGCTTCTACCCCTTTGACTAGCTGGAGATATATCACAATCCAGATCGACCCATTCTAAAAGCACCATCCTTGTGGAAGAATGTTCCCTACGGATATATACTTACAAGTTGCTATTTGAATTAAAAGTATTAAAACCAAATATTTTTTTCTTAATTTTATATTAACTGTATGAAATATTATAAGTTATATGTAAATATAATTTTATAATCCAAACTATTGCTCATTGTTCAATAGTAATCCATACAGGCAATTTGACTGGTGACTCCTAACTTTTACTATGTTGCTAGTGGTAACATCAATAGCATAATTATTATATATTAATTTATTAATAATTTATAATCATTTTCATTATTTAAAAAGGTAATTACATTTTGTTATTTTATTTACATTAAATATGAAAAATATTGTAATTTAATAAAATATATAATTTAGTTATGAAATATGAGTGTAAAAATTGGGACCCGATTAAAAATGTACGGATGATTGTAAGAACAAATGCATTGCTTGGATTTGTCCTTAGAATAAAGGATATCTAAAAGTTGAAGTGACATGACCTGGAAGACAAACCTAAGGACGAGTGACCCCGAATGGTTTTAAGTAAATTGGTCAAAATTGTCACCTCTGCCATTTGTTATTATTGAGATGGATGAGGATGTCACTTGCGATCTTTCTCCTGGTTGAAAACTTAAGCTGTAAATTTATTCATGTTCTGTATCGTGCTACTATGAAAACATGCATGTTTGATGTAACACAATATCATAAATATTTCTGCAGGTTACTTCTGGGATGAGCCCGGGTTTTAATCTCTATGGATGCACCTTAATAGGTATGAGAAAAGTAGTTAAACAAAATACTGATCAATAAGATAAGTTATAGTCCTTAAATATTTCACAGATTTGGATAATGTAATTGTATTATTTTTTATTGTATTATGCAGTTCTTGCAGAGTGGAAGCCACCAGTGTATGATAATACAAGGGGTATTACTTTGGTGACTGCCACCACTCGTCGTAATTCACCAAATGTAAGACATATGACTCTGTGTACAGGTGCCAAAACAGGTCGGGTGGTCTGGGTAGAACACATGTTCTTGTTAAATACAGGAATCCTTGGTGCAAAATGAAATGAGTTTGACAGGAAGTGCTTTTGGTCCAAATTTTTTTCAACTTCTTTTTAAATGATCATTGTGTCATTATTATAAATTTTGTATTAATCCAGTAACGATATAATATTTTGAACAACAACTTCAGTCCTTTATCTCCTTGCCAGAATCTGGACTCCAAACTTCTTTTTAAATGATCATTGTGTCATTATTATAAATTTTGTATTAATCCAGTAACGATATAATATTTTGAACAACAACTTCAGTCCTTTATCTCCTTGCCAGAATCTGGACTCCAAACTTCTTTTTAAATGATCATTGTGTCATTATTATAAATTTTGTATTAATCCAGTAACGATATAATATTTTGAACAACAACTTCAGTCCTTTATCTCCTTGCCAGAATCTGGACTCCAAACTTCTTTTTAAATGATCATTGTGTCATTATTATAAATTTTGTATTAATCCAGTAACGATATAATATTTTGAACAACAACTTCAGTCCTTTATCTCCTTGCCAGAATCTGGACTCCAAACTTCTTTTTAAATGATCATTGTGTCATTATTATAAATTTTGTATTAATCCAGTAACGATATATAATATTTTGAACAATAACTTCAGTCCTTTATCTCCTTGCCAGAATCTGGACTCCAAAATTCACCACAACAACCTCCTGAACAATATACTCGCAAAGGTAACATCTTTCTCTTCTATATATGACTGCTGATAAGATTTATAGTTTACTGAAAAAAAATTTCTTTTTTTTTAACTTTATGATTTTGTAAGTGGCTCATATTGAAATCTCAATATCTCATTAAACTGATGTAGATAGAAGGTAATAATGCAAATGCTGATGATGCAATCATGCTTGACAAGGATGGCTATGTGTCTGAAACAAATGCAACAAACATCGTAAGCCAGTGATTTTATGCTTTTAATAATTTCAAAATCCCTATGTTGTTTTGATAATTGAACATATACTTGCAATGCAGTTTCTGGTGAAGAAAGGTACTGTTTTAACCCCTCATGCTGATTACTGTCTTCCAGGCATCACTCGTGCAACTGTAAGAATTACATATTCCACCCTTACATTCATGTAACTTTTCTTATTTCACCCTTAGAAATCATAGGACTATGATAAATTGGCGACATGATATTCATGGTCTGACCAGTCAGCATAACTTCAATTTCTTAACTGGATAAAAAATCCCGAGCTTCTTTTTTTGTTTATTTTATCAACTTGAAATATAATTGATTTTTGTTCCAGGTCATGGAGCTAGTGAAGAACGAAAACTTGGTTTTGGAGGAGAGGCGTATCAGTCTGTCTGAATTTCATACTGCAGATGAGGTCTGATTTAAAGACACATTTTTATCTTTCTGGCGTTTCTTTACTGATCCCCGATTGATGCAAACATTTAACGCTCAAATAGATATTCCGGTTTGAGAACTTAAGTGTAAAATTAAACAGAAGTATCGTATTTCATTGCAGGTGTGGACTACTGGAACTATGGGAGAACTCAGCCCGGTATGTAATATGTTACCCTTTTGCATGCCACTTTTGAAAATTGTTGCCCCCTATATTTCTATAGATGGTCCAACGTGATATGTTTATATGCTTCTTAAAGGTTGAAAATGCTGAACTCTTTTATACGTATTGGTTGTAACGATAACAGGTTATAAAGATTGATGGACGTGTAGTTGGTGATGGTACCGTGGGACCCATCACTAAAAGATTGCAAAATTCTTACAAAAAACTGACTGAAGGACTTGGAGTTCCTATACCTACTTATCATCAACCTACCTGTATGCCAACCTAATTTCTTTCAAGTTAAAATCACCTATTTGCTGCTTATCATCATCGACAAATAATCAAACAATTATCGCTCATCATGGTAACATTGTTGTTTTATTAGCAGGAGACTGGACCGGTTCACCATGATCGACATCAAAGCCGAAATCAAGAGTTTAAGAAGGTGGTTCTGTTTGTAGTTTTATGAGTGTGATCCTAATAAACTTTTGAAATAATTAATGTGCTATGCAATGTAACATTTCAAACACACAACAAATGTTGTCATTGTGTGTGAATCAAGAGTGGTTTCCATACATCTGAGTATCTGACTAGTATCATACTGCATAACCTGGTTGTGGTTGGGGCCGTGGAGCCACTGTTGGAAAAGTGGTCCAGATAAACACAACAAATAGTCAACAAGTGAACCCAAATACAAAAAGCTTATTATTGATATTGAAAACCACTCATACTTTTAAACCATTTATTTATACTAATACTAAATAAATATATACTACTTCTAACCTAACTTAAACGCTAAAAAAATAAAATTAACTAAATAAATAAATAAAAGAAGGCATATCTGTTTTAAATTCAACTAAACAATTTATAAACAAAAAATAAAAATAGAGTTAAATGATCTAAAATAAGTTAGAAATGGAGTTAAATAGAGTCTTTTGAGCTCAACTAATGAAGATTTAACATGTGAATGTACTATAATATTATTGACGGGTTTTTAAGTGAAAAATAGAAAGTTATTTTTTATGCGCAAACAATGTTAAGAGATTTTTGAGAAAAAAATATATGTTGGGTTTTATGTAAAAACTCTATTGAGGGGTTTTTGTGAGACAAAACATAAACTATATTGACTTTTTTATATCTTTTTTGACTATATTTTTATATTAAACAATGCAAACTATTTATTTTGATTTCAAGTGGTGTAATTGTTGTTAACCGCTTCTTTATCTTTGCCCTATCTTTAAATTATAAAACAAACATAAAAATCATGTAAATTTACTCCCAATGTGCCCTATATTTATCTAAATCTTCTACAATTTTAGAGAAAACTATAATAATCTCTTATTTTTAAGGTTATTATTCATTCTCATGTTTCAAAAGAAATATTACAAACGAAATAAAAAATATTATATAAATAAAACAATGATAGATACAAGAAAAGATATATAAAATGATTTATAGGGATGAGACAAGTAACCTATTTTCAATTCTCTTATTTGTACAATCTAATAACATATTAACACATATTAAAACCAATGAATTTTAGCTCAATTGTTTAAACAAAATACCTCAAGATATACGAATATTTTGACGTATTAGTTTCAAGTCTCATTCTAGGCAAAATTACTTAAAATTGCGTCAGAGGGTTTTCACAGTTATAAGGTTTATCTTGAGGGAGTTAGGGATACGGTCTTGGCTGGGAAACGAACAGTTGGTCCTGATTAAGATAACACCTATCATTCGAAGTAGGATCGTCGTATATTTATTGTTAAAAATAATAAAAAAAATTAAAATTAAAATTAACGCACGTAAAAAGTAAGAGGATGTGTGTGGGGGGGTCAACGGACCGGAGAAAATAAATTGGGTATCATGGAACAATGTAATAACACCGAAAGAACGTGGGGGCATGTGAATTGGTTCACTTCGGGAAGCAAATGTGGGTATGCTAGCCAAGTGGTGGTGGAGTTTCAAAAAGAATGATAATGTATTATGGACAAAGGTTATATGGAGTTTTCATCATAATGCAGTTTTATATCGGCTAGATTATCACCGGTGGCGGATCCAAGATTTTTTTCCAACGGGTTCACTTTTTTAACTATTCTAATTTCATATGACCGAACATAAAAAAATGCAGACGGTTCGGGGTCGGGTAAGGTGTATCACATAATAAAAGTACGATATAATAACGAAAAAACATAGTCGATAGAAAGTTAAAAATACATAACATATATAAGATATTTTTTACGAATAAAAAAACTGACCTAAAGTTGTTCCCTACGAGGCTTCATCTTTTGAAAACGTTGCATTACATTCTCGACCGAAACTTGTTGTAAGAACTCCTTTTCAATGTAACAAATGCAAGAATCATTCATATATCCGTCACCCATCCT
>BJCM01091111.1:0-21850 GCA_018326385.1 Flaveria bidentis | reverse complement strand
AATACAAATCAGTCATTTTATGGAAACACAAAATCAACCCATTTTCATATTGAAATCATAGATGATTTAGTTGTTGTTGAAGAAGAATTGGAAGAAGAAGCTTCCCAAAAATGGATCTGCAAATTAGGGCTTTATTCTAATGAATGTATTGCCTTTTTTACCCCCAATTTCTCACGTAAATATCCCAAATCAGAATTGACTTTTTTAGTCTAATGAATGTAGACAAAGGTGTTGACCAGGTACATAATTAGGCGGGAAAAGAGAAATATGGTGCCCTTAGAAAGTGCTATGTGACACTAAAGTTATTGATATATTAGTAAGTATATATATATATATATATATATATATATATATATATATATATATATAATAATAATAACTTACAAATTGGTGTCAGAATTATTCAATCCTCACCTCCAATAACTTATATACATATCTGATTCATACATATCAAATGAGAGATTTAAATTCCAAGGAATACAAAGCCTGAGCAAAGCGCAGGTGTAAGTACTTCTTTGGATAAGCTACCTTATGGTTTCATCATGGAGCTTTGGAATTTCATTGTTTTGTTAACTACATTTTACTACTGTTGAGTTGATGTCACAAGTTTTGTTATGTTACTTTTTGTTTGGAATTGTTATTGGATGGATTTAAAATCATAAGGGTAAAAAAAGTATTAAAATGTTCATTAATGGTCAATTTATTTGTTATTTTAGATCATTTGGGCTTCAAACAAATTTATAAATTCATTTAGGTTGTTCTGTATAGAGATTTTCTGATTTACTATCAGGACTACAAATGAATTCTTGAGTTTAGATCAGTTAAGTATTGTGCCAACATATATGTTACTCAAACATCAATTTAGTACTTCATCATAAGCTCCTTCGCACATTGATTTTCCAATTGTTGATTAGTGGGTTAATTTTATTAATTAGTATGATTTTTTAATGTTCCAATCTGGTAGTAGAATGTACCAGTTCTTTTAAATTGTTCATATTGCCATTTGGTAGGTAGTTGATTTTTGGGTTCATAGAGTATTATTTTTCTTGTGCAAGTTACATGGTATAGTAGTGTTTGCAATCTGTCTATTTACTTTGTCGATTGTTTATCTCTGCTTTTCAGGTTCTATGTATGTGTGTGAAGAATTTTCAACAATCATTTTGTATTTCGTTGATCAACAAATAAACATGACTACACATTACTTTCACCTGTTATGTTATGAATGCCGCACTAGATGTTTGCGATTTTGCATAGCTATGATATTAAATAGAAACCGCACAACGCACCGTTGGACCTACCTAGTTTACTAAATTCTTAAGATACATAAAATGTTATCATTATTTATTTATTTATATATTTTTACCTTTTCTAACAATTCATTTTACATATAATTTGATTATCTAAACTTGTAATAGAATAAATAGTCACATACATATCCTTTATCTAATTAAAATTAAAAATTGGTTCGGATTAGATTCCTAGTGAATATGAAAAATTGGGTTTAGTTTACTTATATATAAGAGAGACAAATTAGATTTCCAATGAATAGTTAGATTAACAGTATGAGATCGTCAATACACTGATGCTCTCGGTTTTTTCTCTTTCATCATCTTACAACATACCAATTTGTTTCAATTTGTTTTTCTAACATGTATACAAATTCCACATTTCATGCTTCACAAAGTACTCATTTTTAATCATCAATCTGAATCCTTTATCCTCTATCACTGGTGTCAACTATTTTTTTAAGGTTTTGATGAAGTTCTTAAGAAAAATTTAAGTGGAAAAACAAATAAATATACTTGATTTATTTTTTAATAAAACAAGACATCATATAATGTATATAAATAGCATTAATAGGACATTCATATTAATTGTTTTATTAAAATTTTATACTAAATAGTCAAGCAATATGCATTTTTTAATTTTTATGAGCATCATTTTAATTGGGGCGTAATGATGAAATCAAGTTTCAAACAAACTTAATATGGGGTGTAATGATGAAATCAAGTTTCAAACAAACATAAAACACAACCAAAGTTACTTGTAATCTTCAAATGTTATGGGGCGTTAATTCTTACCCATCAACAATACAAAATGAAACGTGATACTTTCAATATTATGAATAAAAAAATATTAGTAGGTTTTATTCATGAGATAATGGCATTTAGTATTTCTATTATAGTCGAGGACGGTATTTTGCGTGTATCATTAATACTAACCATCAACATATATTAAATAACACATTTTAGTTACTACAATTGTTCTTGCAATTTCCATACATTAAAATATGTGAATTGTAACATCACACGACTTCTTAAAAGGTGAAAGGTGGAAGGTGGAAGAACTAATAGAGTTGTCATTGGAAATTGAGAAAAGGTGATTTAAGGCGATTTGGTTGAATTGTTGAAGAAAAAAATATACTAATTTAAAAAGCATAGTTCTGAATTGTAATCTGACTTAAGTTATATCTTATTAATGAGATATAACAAGTCAAATTAAACGTATTTATTGATAGCATTTGATGTATATCTCAATCTAAGTTCCCTATAAATCATGTAATGTCATAAAGTTGTTGGGTTAAGGTCGTATAAATATGATGATTAAGATTGTATAAATTTGAATGCTTATAGATATTGTTACATGCATGTCTTATTTTGTTCAAGTTGTAAACCTAGCGAAATATTTTGTGTATGTAAAATACAACCATATATGGACCATTTCAGGCAAGGTTTCACTAAGTTTGCATTTGGAAGAAAAATTCACGTCTAGACTGACATAATGTCAGTGTAAGGTATAAGATATTGCATTTTCATTAAACGTTGAAGGTAAAACACAAGTTATATGTCCATATGGCTAAAGCAAAAGGTTGTACTCGTGATATCTTCACACCGTCTTCGTATAAATACATTCCACGCTAGTAATAATACACTAACTGTATGAAAGTCAAATGCATATAAAGTTATTTACTCGATATTCACTACTATGTGTTAGGTTTATCCCAAATGTAAAACACAATGATCAAGTGTTGCTTAGTAGTAAAATGCAAAACAAAAGGACTTGATGTGTATGTATAGATAAAGAGGCTTACGTGTTTGTTTTGACTATCGCTATATCATAACAATTTCATCAAGTCAATTAGAATAATGAAGCGGGTCAGTGTTTATATTACTAGTCAACATAGAAATGCAGGAGAAGTTATTACGTATGGAATACGCTTGGTCCCTTAGCAGAAGAGCTAAATGAGGAGGATTTGCATGTTATAGGCGGAGATAATGATGAAAATGCACGAGAACAATAGAGGGCGGCAATCACATAGACGAATTGCACACTATCTTCCCAATCATGTCATCGGTCATCTTAAACAAGTTTATTTTGCTACCAAAAATGTATTCACACAACCAACATTTGTTAACTTAAGTCGGTTATTTGTTGGTTCATGTGTCATTTATATAATAAGAACTAACGAAAAATAAACTGCATGCATGTGTTATCGTATACAGCCTAGGTATGCTCAACGTGCCTTTGATAAAATTGAAACTTGATTTGAAGAGGAGCATTATTCATATAAGTACGAATACTAGAGCCATTAATGAGATATACCATTGTACATGAATAAATATATATTATGAAAGTGGTTTGGGGACTTGTAAAAATTATTCGGAAAATATTTAGAAGCTAGACAATACTTAAAACCTTTTAAAGTCTTCTAATAATGTCGTATATACTTAAAACCTTTTAAAACATTTTAAAGTCCTCTAAAAGTCAGGAATTGATTGTAATAATGAGCACCATGAATACATAAAACTTATATCAACCAAAACTTTAGATGTAAAGTAGTAAAAAAAACCCTATTCTAATGAATCCACATGCGAGCAATACGAAAATGATAGCCCTGCAACTCGAGTTATTTTAGCTTCCTCAACGATTAATAACTTGAATGATGAAAGCACATTTTCTGAACCCTATAATGACGAAAGATGTCTCTTCAAAGTTGAATGAGATGAAGAGTAGGATTTCTTTCACTCCACAAGCTAATATTATTCTCCCAATATGTCAACTATGACGTTAGTAGTTCGTATCTAAGATTGAATGCTTTAAAGGCTTTGAATTTCTTTAGTAATTTGACCGAAAAGGTAAAAGGAAAAGTTTCAATAGATAGTATTATCCCTTTAACAACAAAAATCAATTCTACCGCATCTTCTTGAATTTTATCTAGTTGATTAAAGTACGGACGTATAATGACTATGCAAAGTTAACTTTTACAAGTTTTACAAAATGTGAATCATACGTCTTTCACGGCCATGACATTCCCCTATCACAACCCTAATACAACTCACAAGTAACGAAAAATCACCAAATCATCAAAACTCTTGTGCTCAAACATTTTATATTAGATCACGATTCCCATCATTGATATCTTCAAAACACTTTGAATATCGAATTATGGTTACTTTACTTCATGAAATCTTTCATTCATAACAAAAACCTTTTTAAATTAACAATTCACTTATTATGATAGTTTAACACTTTAACAAAACACAATTGTTAAAATTGCCAATGGTAGGTCGGTGAAAAATTATATAAATCCCCCATCTCCTTCGTTTCTTTATGCAAATCGTTCATACGACGACAGTATAGCTTGTTGCCTGAGTAATTCTCCTTCTTCATCATCATCATCATCTCTTCATTCACCCTTTATATCTCACACCCACATCTCCAATCGCACAAAAAACCCTTCAATTTCGATTTCTTGATCAACCGCCCGAACCCACATCACAAAGATTAAAAAACCCTTCTCCGAAAACCCTTGAATCGAACCCTCGATTGATTTGTTCAATCTTGATTCGATACAATTTGATCTTTTGTCGTTTTGATTAATCTTGACGCTAATTGGGTATTTAAAGTACTAATCGTGCGATCAGCGGTTCGATCGGGTGTGTGTGTGTGGGCAATGCTATTTGTTAGGTTGGTTTCAAGATGAAGTTGCGGAGAAGGAGGGCATCGGAAGTGGTGAGTGTAGTTGTTGTTGGTTGTTTACTGTTTTGTTGTGAGTTGTAGTTTAGGGTTTATTTGTTGCTTTAGTGTTTTTGATTGGGAATTGTTGTGTTGGAGTGTGTAGTTTGTTCAATTGTTTATTTGGGTTGATTGTGATGTTTTTACTGTTTAAATGTATGATCAGCATGCATGTTTAGTCATGTGATCTTTTGAGTTAATGGAGATTGGTTATTTTGTATGTTTCTATGCTTGTGTGCTTCATTAGGTTGTTCATTTTTCATGTAACTTTTTGGATTGCATTGTGTTTTATTGATTATGCATTAGTTTTGTTGGAATGCGGGCGTGTGTGTTAAATATATAGTTCGCGAAACTCGTCTCCCATCCTTTAGAAGGAAGGTTTGATTTTGTTGCAATATTAAGCTTAGTGTGAGAGTATGAGTTTTTGGTGATGATAAATGATGAACAAATTGGGGATTTCTTTAATTGAAGGTTTTGTATTTTATCTTATGATCCTCTAAAACATGAATTTTTTTGCTGCTCTCTCTTTATTCCTTTATCCCACTCTTATTCTGAAGAGATGTTTGTTAGGGTAAATCTTCTTCATATTAGGTTATGTAAGCCAATTCTGCATGATGAACGTATTGTTTAATGTTATGTTGTGAGATATTTAGAAGTAGATGTGGTTGCTCGAACTTGCTACGTGATAATCAGACAAACTGGAAGCTCTGCCTGAATAATTTAATTTAATTTAATTTTGGTTGTCTTGTATCGAGTGTGCTTAGAAGTCATACGACTGTTCTTGGATTTTAGATGTGTTTTTAATATTTTCTATGTATGATTGGTTGTTAGCTGAATTGTTTATAGTATGATATGTTAAAACTTTAATAAAACGTGTGGTATGTTTCTTTTTATTGTTTATCAGCCTCCCAAAATTAAGTCGTTCATTAATGGTGTGATTGCTGCTCCACTTGAAAAAATTGAAGAACCCTTGACAAGCTTCTTCTGGGACTTTGACAAGGTGCCTCTACAAATGTATTTGCTTTGTTATGTGTAACTTATGCTTTTACACTAGTTGATTGTGGTTAATCTTATTGTCATTAATACAGGGAGAATTCCATCATTGGGTTGATTTGTTTAATCATTTCGACACCTTTTTTGAGAAGTACATAAAACCAAGGAAAGATTTGCAAGTTGAGGATGATTTCTTGGAGTCTGACCCTCCCTTCCCAAGGGAGGCTGTCCTGCAGATTTTGCGTGTTGTACGAATAATTTTGGACAACTGCACAAATAAGCATTTCTATAGTTCCTATGAGGTATATTCTTTTTCAACTTTCGATGTTATATAGTTTACAGTGATCTAAAAGCCCTTCTTAGTACCACGCGTGCGACCACAATGCATTAAGCATTTCATCACTGCTTATCAGTTGAAATTCTTAATTTGCCTCTGAAGAGCTAGTCATTCTTTTCAATACTTCAATAAGCAATCAATCGTTGTATTTTAGTCATTTTTTTCAATACTTCAATAAGCAATCAATCGTTGTATTAAGTGTTTCAAATTAAATAGAAGAGATTAATCGACCGTTTTGGATTTGTCGTCATCAATCAATTATTCTTGATTTGGAGAAAATTTTACCGGTTTTTAAGTGAATTGTCCACTGTTGTATTGTGATTTATAAACACTAATATAGCAAGCTGACATGCGCACACAATATTCTGAAATAAATCTTATGACCATTATTGCGTGATAAGTCTTGTCTGTAAAGCCTTCGGGGGAGATGTCTATGTTTTAAGTCACTTTCTTTTCTATAGAAATTTTTACGTTCTTCTAACTTATGTGATTGCCATTTCTGTCCTTCAGCTCTTTTACTCTCTAGTCTCTGTGTGAATTATCTACATTATATCATGTATTATTAATCCTGGATTGTTATCATGCAGCACCATCTATCTTCTCTTCTGGCTTCCACAGATGCAGATGTGGTTGAAGCCTGTCTGCAAACTCTATCATCTTTCTTAAGGAAATCGATTGGCAAACACATAATAAGGGACACGTCTCTAAATTCAAAGCTATTTGCTTTTGCACAAGGTTGGGGCGGGAAAGATGAAGGCTTGGGATTGGTTGCATGTGCTCTAGAGAATGTATCTGACCCTGTAGCTGACGAGCTGGGTAGCACCCTCCATTTTGAGTTCTATGACAACTCTTCTGCAGAAACGTCAACACAAGGGTTGCAAATAATCCATTTGCCTAAAATCAGTAGTTACGAAAAGTCTGATCTTGAACTTTTACACAAGTTAATTGAGGAGTATAAAGTGCCAAGTAGTTTAAGATTCTCACTTTTGACAAGATTGCGTTTTTCAAGAGCTTTTAGTTCTTTTAGTGCCCGCCAACAGTACACTTGTATTCGTTTACATGCATTTATGGTTCTTGTTCAAGCATGTGGTGATACTGATGATTTGGTTTCTTTTTTTAACACTGAGCCTGAGTTCATCAATGAACTGGTCACACTTTTGAGCTATGAAGATGCAGTCCCTGAAAAAATTCGTATTTTAAGTCTGTACTCATTGGTTGCTCTTAGTCAAGACCGTTCTCGCCAGCCAACGGTGTTGACCGCTGTCACATCTGGTGGACACCGTGGTATCCTATCAAGTCTCATGCAGAAGGCTATTGACACTGTGGTCAGTAAATCGTCCAAGTCATCTATTCTGTTCGCTGAGGCATTACTCTCATTGGTCACGGTTTTAGTTTCGTCTTCTTCTGGCTGTTCTGCCATGCGTGAAGCAGGGTTTATACCTACCCTTTTGCCTCTTCTAAAAAACACGGATCCCCAGCATTTGCATTTAGTGAGCGCTGCTGTACATGTTTTAGAAGCTTTTATGGATTACAGTAATCCGGCTGCTGCTTTGTTTCGTGACCTTGGTGGATTAGATGATACAATTTCTAGATTGAAAATAGAAGTTTCTCATGTTGAAAATGGCAGTTCTGTTCAGATGGACGGTAGTACCTCATCTGAACCTCTTTATTCTGAAGCTTTGGTGGCATACCACAGGAGGTCTTTAATGAAGGCTTTACTTCGTGCTATATCACTTGGGACATATGCACCTGGAACCGCTGCTCGTGTTTATGGCTCTGAAGAAAGTTTGTTACCACAATGTTTACATGCAATTTTTAAAAAGGCTAAAGATTTTGGTGGTGGAATGTTTTCACTGGCAGCAGTTGTAATGAGTGATCTGATTCATAAAGACCCAACTTGTTATTCAATCTTAGAACAAGCTGCTCTTCCATCTGCATTTCTAGATGCCATAATGGATGGTGTGCTTTGTTCTGCTGAAGCCATAACATGCATACCTCAGTGTTTGGATGCTTTATGTCTTAGCAATAATGGCCTTCAGGCTGTTAAAGATCGTAATGCTTTAAGGTGCTTTGTGAAAATATTTACATCACGAAATTACCTTCGTGCTCTTATGGGTGATACTCCTAGTTCGTTGTCTAGTGGTCTTGATGAACTAATGAGACATGCTGCTTCGTTACGTGTGTATGGTGTGGATATGCTGATTGAGATTTTGAAAACCATTGAAAAGCTTGGTTCTGGACCTAAAGATGCTTCTTCCACCATGGAAGCTTCTTCTGTTCCAATGGAAACTGACGGTGAATCTAGCAAGACTGAAGATCCCGAGAAGCTTGTGGACCCATCTGCTGATACGTCTTTGCTGAATGTTGAGTCTTTTCTACCTGATTTTGTTAATAATGTTGCTCGTTTGCTTGAAACAGTCCTTCAAAATTCTGACACCTGTCGTATATTTGTTGAGAGAAAGGGTATAGAAGCTGTTCTGCAGTTATTTACCTTACCTTTAATGCCCATGTCTGTCTCTATTGGACAGAGCATATCAATTGCATTTAAAAATTTCTCCCCACATCATTCTGCGTCTCTTGCTCGAGCATTATGTTTGTTCTTGAGAGAGCATTTGAAATTGACAAACGAGCTACTGGTTTCTCTTGGAGGTATGCAGCTTGCACAGGTGGAAGATTCCAAAAGAACAAAGGTATCTAGATGTCTTTCCAGTCTTGAAGGTATTTTGTCTCTTTCCAATTCTTTGTCAAAAGGGACTACTAATCTTGTGTCTGAACTCGGGACGTCTGATGCTGATGTGTTGAGAGATCTTGGAGTTGCTTACCGAGAAATACTTTGGCAAGTTTCTCTTGGCTGTGATTCTAAAGCAGATGAAAAACAGAGTAATGAAACAGGGACTGAAAATACTAATGTTAATAGTACCGATGCTGCCATTGCTGCAAGTGATGATGATTCAAGCATGCCTGTGGTGAGGTACACGAACCCTGTTTCGGTTCGTAACACTTCACACCCGCATTGGGGTTTAGAACGTGAATTTGTTTCAGTGGTTCGGTCTGGTGAAGGGTTCAGTCGGCGTAGCCGACACGGGTTAGCCCGTATAAGAGGAGGAAGAACCAGCAGACATCTAGAAGCCTTACACATTGATCCTGAAGCTTCCATGGGTAACACAGAGACAGGTTCATCACAAGATATAAAGAAAAAAAGCCCTGAGATTCTTGTTATGGAAAATCTCAACAAACTTGCGGCCACTATGCGATCATTCTTTACCACATTAGTAAAAGGATTTCCATCATCTAACCGCCGAAGGGCTGAAAGTGGATCATTAAGTACTGCTTCAAAAAACATTGGGACTGCATTAGCAAAGATTTTTCTTGAGGCACTTAGTTTCTCCGGGTACACCCCAGGTTCGGGTCTTGATATGTTATTGTCAGTTAAGTGTCATTATCTTGGGAAAGTGGTAGATCACATGGCTGCATTAACATTTGATAGTAGGCGGCGTATCTGTTATACGGTGATGATAAATAACTTCTATGTTCAGGGGACTTTTAAAGAGTTACTCAACACTTTTGAAGCTACAAGTCAGTTACTATGGACGTTGCCCTTTTCTGCTTCAACATCTGGAAATGAAAACAATGAAGGAAATAAACTGTCACATAGCAAATGGTTACTTGATACATTACAAAGTTACTGTCGGCTTTTAGAGTTTTTTGTCAACTCTACTTTCCTTTTGCCACCAACCTCTACATCTCAAGCTCAGTTGCTTGTACAACCAGTGGCTGTTGGGTTATCAATTGGGTTATTTCCAGTTCCAAGAGATCCAGAAGTTTTTGTTCGTATGTTGCAATCTCAGGTTCTCGATGTAATTCTTCCCGTCTGGAATCACCCTATGTTTCCAAGTTGTAATCCGGGGTTCATCACCACAATAGTGACACTTGTCACTCATATATACTGTGGTGTTGGTGATGCAAAACGAACGACTAGTGGTGGATCTGGTGGCGGTAACCAGCGGTTCATGCCGCCGCCTGATGAAGCCACTATTGCCACTATTGTGGAGATGGGATTTACCAGGGCGAGAGCAGAGGAAGCATTAAGACGGGTCGAAACAAATAGTGTTGAAATGGCAATGGAATGGTTGTTTACTCATGCTGATGATCCTGTACAGGAAGATGATGAGCTGGCGAGAGCACTTGCTTTATCTTTAGGAAACTCATCTGAAGGTTCCAAAGCAGAAAATAACACAGAAAAGTCTACTGATGGTCCAACAGAAGTGGTGGAAGCCAAGACACCAACACCGCCTATTGATGACATTCTTGCTGCAACTATGAAGCTGTTTCAAAGTAGTGATTCGTTGGCTTTTCCCTTAACAGACTTGCTTGTCACTTTCTGTAATAGAAATAAAGGTGAAGATCGGCCGAAAGTGATGTCATATCTTACCCAACAGCTAAAACTTTGCCCACTTGAAACTTCAAAAGAAACCAGTTCACTCTGTATGATATCTCACACATTGGCATTATTTCTTGCTGAAGATGTTACTGCTAGAGAAATTGCTGTGAAAAGTGGTATTGTTTCCATATCAATAGATATCTTAGTGAGGTTTTTAGCAGGAACAGAGTCACAAAACGAGCTTGTGGTACCAAAATGCATCAGTGCCCTTCTTCTTATATTGGATAATTTATTGCAGTCCAAACCCAAAATATCATCTGATAGCAAAGAAGGAACCGAAAATGAAGAGAAATCTAATCCAGTTAATGTTGATGAGGAAAAGGGCAATAAGTTTGAGAAGATTTTTGGGAAATCTACTGGTTATCTTACTGTTGAAGAGGGTAGTAGAGTGGTTAATGTTGCATGCGATCTAATTAAAAGACATGTGCCTGCTATGGTTATGCAAGCAGTTTTATTACTGTGTGCTCGTTTGACTAAAACACACACTCTGGCTTTGCAGTTTCTAGAAAATGGAGGTATGGTTGATCTATTCAATATACCAAAGACTTGCTATTTCCCTGGATATGATACAGTGGCATCTGCTATCATTCGACACCTCATTGAAGATCCTCAGACATTACAAACAGCAATGGAGTTGGAGGTAAGACAGGCTCTAAGTGGCAGTCGTCATGGTGGTCGTGTTCCTCCACGTGTGTTTTTGACATCTATGGCGCCTCTTATCTCCCGAGATCCTGAGGTGTTCATGAAAGCAACAACAGCTGTATGCCAGCTGGACACGACAGGTGGCAGAACGGTCGTTGTATTATCCAAGGAAAAAGATAAAGAAAAGGATAAATCAAAAGCTCAAGGTGTTGAAATTGGAGCATCTTCTGTTCCTGAAAATAAATCTCAAGATGGGCCAATAAAGTGTGGCAAAGCCCAGAAAAAAATTCCTGCTAATCTCACACAGGTTGTTGATCACCTGCTTGAAATTGTAATGAAATATCCCTCACTGAATTTTGAGGAAGATTGTGCTAGATCTGATAATGCCATGGAGGTGGATGGTTCTGCTGTGAATAAGGGTAAAATGAAGGTGGATGATACAAGGAAAGAATTTGACAGCTCATCAGAAAAATCAGCTGATGGCTTAGCTAAGGTTACTTTTGTCCTTAAGTTGTTGAGTGATATTCTTCTAATGTATGTACATGCAGTTGGAATTATCCTAAAACGTGATCTGGAAATGCATGGTGGGATCGTACATCATGTTATGCATCAACTTCTACATCCTTCTGTTGATAAAACATCTGGATCTGATGAATGGAGAGAGAAGTTATCTGAAAAAGCTTCATGGTTTTTGGTGGTTCTATGTGGCCGATCAAGTGAAGGGCGTAGGCGTGTCATAAATGTACTTGTTAAAGCTTTGTCTTCATTTGCCACGTCTGCAAGCAGTTCATCTAAGAACAGTTTGTTGCCTGATAAAAGGGTGCTTGCTTTTGTTGATTTGGTTTATTCAATTTTATCAAAAAATTCATCCTCTAGTAATGCACCTGGATCTGGCTGCTCTCCCGATATAGCTAAAGGAATGATTGATGGGGGAATGATTCCATGTTTATCCAGCATTCTTCAGGTGATGGATTTAGACCATCCTGATGCCCCGAAAGTGGTAAATATTATTCTTAAAGCTTTGGAAGGTTTAACACGTGCTGCCAATGCGGTGGAACAACTTGCATTATCTGACTTGGCTAACAAGAAAAAGTCTGTTAGTTTGGGTACCGGATCTGATAATCAGACAGCTAATACTTCCGTCAATCAGATGCCGGAGGGTGGTCACAATAGTAGTCAACTTGATATCACAGCTACTGATGATGCTGAGCAACACCATGAAGAAACAAATCAGGATGAAGGTGATCATGCATCAAATTTAAACCAGCCTGTAGAGCAGGAATTGAGAATTGAAATGGATGAGATGGAAGATGGTGGCGTTTTAAGGGATTCTGATCAAATTGAGATGACTTTTCATGTTGAGAGTAGGGGTGGAGGTGATAATACTGGTGATGAAGATGATGAGATGGGAGATGATGGTGAGGATGACGAGGATGATGACGATGGTGACGACGAGGATGAAGATATTGCCGAGGATGGTACTGCTTTGATGTCATTGGCTGATACAGATGTTGAGGATCATGATGAAGCTGGATTAGGAGATGAATATAATGATGAAATGGTTGACGACGAGGATGATGATTACCATGAAAACCGTGTTATTGAGGTAAGATGGCGAGAGGCTCTTGATGGAGTTCTTGGTCAACCAGGAGCCGATAGTGGACTTATTGACATTGCTGCAGAGCCCTTTGAAGGAGTCAACGTTGATGACCTTTTTGGTCTTCGAAGACCGATTGGGTTTGACCGCCGCCGCCAGCAGAGCCGTACCTCGTTTGATAGGTCTGGTACAGATGGAAACAACAGTCTGCAGCATCCTCTTCTATTGAGACCGTCATCACAGTCTGGTGAATTAGGTCCAATGTGGTCATCAGGTGGTGGCAATTCATCTCGGGATTTGGAATCATTATCCGGCGGGGGCTTTGATGTTTCCCATTTTTATATGTTTGATGCTCCTGTTCTTCCTTTTGAGCATGTGCAATCTACTGTGTTTGGTGACAGAGCTGGTGGTGGGGCACCACCACTGGGTGACTTTTCTGTTGGTTTGGAGTCATTACGTGCACCCACACGAAGAGGACCGGGTAATGGCCGGTGGACGGATGATGGCCAACCACAAGCAGGTGGTCAAGCTGCTGCTATTGCACAGGCTGTAGAAGAGCATTTCATGTCTCAATTAAGCACAACCACCTCTTTATCCAATGATAATCAGCTGGTAGCAGATGCTGCTGATAATAATGCTCAGCAGACTGAAGCCCCACTTGATGAGAATGATCAAAATGTTAATCAGATGGTTGAAAATGTTGAACAAGCACAAGAAGAACATGCGAGTGGACCCAGCCCTGATGTTGCAAACAACGTGCCGGATAGTCTTGATAACATGGAAATTGGTGAAGGAAATGGAAGTGTGAATGAGCAGCAGGTACAGTTTGATTATATTATTACTTCAATCATATAATTTTTTATGAGTGAGTTTTATTAATGTGATTATACATGATGTGTCATTTTAGGAGTTGTCGGCACCTAATGACGAGGCAAGCAATAACATGCCTAATTCCGGTGAGCTTAATGCGGATGCTGTAATGGATGTTGCTGGAGTGGACCCGCTACCTTCAGTTGGGGTAATTGAGGAGTCATTATCTGAACAGGACACTCACATTAATGGTGATCAAACTGATCAACCAGATGAAAGTGGTGCAACTAACATTGCTCAAAGTACAAGTGACATAGATCCAACTTTCTTGGAGGCACTACCTGCAGAACTTAGGGCAGAAGTCATTGCCTCGCAACAAGCTCAATCGGCCCCACCTCCAGCTTCTGCTCCTGCACCTACTCCTGCTGCTGCTGAAGAAATTGATCCAGAGTTTTTAGCTGCTCTTCCCCCAGATATCCAAGCAGAAGTTTTAGCCCAACAACGTGCACAGAGGCTTGCACATCAAGCTGAAGGGCAGCCTGTGGACATGGACAATGCTTCAATTATAGCTACTTTTCCAGCTGATTTGCGCGAGGAGGTTTGTTATTTTTGAAATTTAAAGACTTGAACACTTTTTTAATCATCCTTAACATTGTTTTTTCTTCTTTGTGTGTTTTAGGTGCTGTTGACGTCTTCAGAGGCGGTTCTTTCAGCATTGCCGTCTCCATTACTTGCTGAAGCACAAATGCTCAGGGATAGAGCTATGAGTCACTATCAGGCTCGTAGCTTGTTTGGAAACAGTCATAGACTCCATAATAGAAGGAATGGGTTGGGATTTGATAGACAAACAGTAATTGATAGGGGAGTTGGTGTAACAATAGGACGGAGGGCGTCTTCTGCTCTTTTAGAAAGCTTGAAAGTTAAAGAAGTTGAGGGGGACCCGCTTTTGGATCCTGATTCTTTGAAAGCATTGATCAGGCTTCTACGACTAGCACAGGTGATAAGTACTCCATCTAGTACTCTGATTAATTATGAAGTAGATGTCTTTTTATTAATTGTTTGACTATTTGGCTTCTTGCTGTCAGCCTCTTGGGAAAGGCCTTCTTCAGAGACTCTTCTTGAACTTATGTGCTCATAGTCATACAAGGGCAGTTCTTGTTTTCCTTCTACTGGGCTTGATCAAAATGGAAACTGAAGGCCGTGCAGGTGGATTAACAACAGTAAATTCTCAAAGGCTTTATGGGTGTCAGTCTAATGTTGTTTATGGTCGATCACAAATTTTAGATGGTATGGTTTTCCTTTACATTTAAAATTCCTTTTCCATTTGAGATTTAGTATTTGTTGATATTGATGCTAATCTTTCCATTTGAAATTTAGTATTTGTTGATATTGACGCCAAGTCACTAATCTTTTCGTTTTCAGGTCTCCCACCACTAGTACTGCGTCGGGTTTTAGAGATTTTGACATATTTAGCTACAAATAATTCCTATGTTGCTAGTTTGTTGTTTCACTTTGATTCTTCACTTGTTCCTGGGTCCTTAAATGTCAAAAACCATGATAGAAAAAATGACAAGGGAAAAGAGAAGATTGTTGAAGAAGGAGATATACCCCCTCCTGTTGGATCTGAGGCTGATATTCCTATATTACATTTTGTAAAGCTCTTGAATCAACCGTTATTCCTTCGCAGCATTGCTCATCTAGAACAGGTTTTTAGCCCGAACATATTGTTGTTACTAGAAGTTGGAGATTGACAAATCCATCTAAATGGCTGGATTTGTGCTATATTGATGTTAGGTTTGACATTTTAGTGTATTTATATATGTGGTGCAGGTTATGGGTCTACTCCAAGTGGTTGTATACAATGCTGCCTCAAAGTTAGAAAGCCAATCTAATACTGAACAAGCGGCCACCAGTTCCCAAGGTCTACCTGGCAATGAGTCTTCTAGTAACCCCCAAGGAGATTCTTCCTCAGCAGGAGCAGAACAGAGTCACGATGATGCAACTGTGGGTGATGGATTGTCAACGTCAAATGATCAGAAAAGTGTCAACATGCATGACATCTTCATGAAGCTTCCACACTCTGATCTACAGAATCTATGCAGCCTTCTTGGCCACGAGGGGTAATATTTAGTTTGCAATGATCTTTTTGGGTGTTGCACTACTTGAAAGCATAATATATGAATTATTTTTGTTTTCTATAGGCTATCAGATAAAGTTTACCTGCTTGCTGGTGAAGTTCTGAAGAAATTAGCTTCAGTTGCTCCATCACATAGGAAATTCTTTATTATAGAGCTTTCAGACCTAGCTCATAGTCTGAGCGGGTCTGCCATCCGGGAACTTGTCACACTGAGAAACACACAAATGTTGGGTCTGAGTGCGGGGTCCATGGCTGGGGCTGCTGTTTTAAGAATTCTGCAAACACTTAGCTCGCTCACTGTACCTGATACCGATGTCAGTGATTCAAAAGATGATGATAACCAAGAGCATGCTACTATGTGGAAATTAAATCATTCACTTGAGCCTTTATGGCAAGAATTGAGTGAGTGTATAAGTGTGACAGAAACACAGCTGGCACAGGGCTCTATGTCTTCAGTTATATCAGATTCCAATGCAGGTGAACATGTCCCCGGTGCTGGTGCGGGTGCGGGTGCTGGTGCGGGTGCGGGTGCTGGTGCTTCATCTTTATCTCCTCTTCCACCTGGCACTCAGAGACTTCTACCTTTTATCGAGTCCTTTTTAGTGTTATGTGAAAAGCTTCAAGCAAACAATTCTAATCTACAACAAGATGATGCCTATGCAACAGCACGGGAAGTGAAAGAGTTTTCTGGAAGCTCATCACCAAGTGGGACAGGAATTGATGGTGCTGTGACATTTGCTAGGTTTTCTGAGAAGCATCGACGGCTATTAAATGCTTTTGTGAGACAAAATCCTGGGTTGTTGGAGAAGTCGCTTTCTATGATGCTGAAAGTGCCGAGGTTAATCGACTTTGACAACAAACGATTGTATTTCCGTTCTAGAATCAGGCAGCAACATGATCTACACTTAACAGGCCCGTTGCGAATAAGTGTTCGCCGGGCATATGTTCTAGAAGATTCCTACAATCAGCTGCGGATGCGACCCACCCAAGACTTAAAAGGACGTTTAAATGTTCATTTTCAAGGTGAAGAAGGAATTGATGCTGGCGGTTTGACTAGAGAATGGTATCAATTACTGTCTAGGGTCATATTCGACAAAGGAGCATTGCTTTTCACAACCGGAGGAAACAATGCAACTTTCCAACCAAACTCTAATTCTGTCTATCAAACGGAGCATCTTTCATACTTCAAATTTGTGGGCCGTGTGGTATCTTTCTAAAACTTCTTTCTCCTTAATATAAGTTATTTTTTGAATTGTAATATAATGATGTTTTGTGTTCTTGTTCTAGGTTGCTAAAGCTTTGTTTGATGGGCAACTTTTGGATGTTTACTTCACTCGGTCCTTCTATAAGCATATTCTTGGTGTGAAGGTAACATATCATGATATAGAGGCTGTTGATCCTGACTATTACAAGAACTTAAAGTGGTTGCTTGAGGTTAGTGCTTTTAAACATATGGTTTATACCAATATACTTTTATATATTTTTTCTTTATACTTGCATAATGTTTTTAACTTTACTATCACTGTTTCTTGTACCAGAATGATGTCAGTGACATACTAGACCTGACATTTAGCATGGATGCTGATGAAGAAAAACACATCCTCTATGAGAAGACAGAGGTGCGTATCTAAAATTGTATAAGATTCTCATCCGATTAAGGTAAATAAGTTTTAAAATTTGTTTTATATTTTTTATATGAAAAGGTTACTGATTATGAGCTCAAACCGGGTGGAAGAAATATAAGGGTAACAGAAGAAACCAAGCATGAATATGTGGATCTTGTTGCAGAACATATTCTTACAAATGCAATACGCCCTCAAATTAATTCTTTCTTGGAGGGTTTTAACGAGTTGATACCTCGTGATCTCATTTCTATTTTTAATGATAAAGAACTTGAGCTGCTGATAAGTGGGCTTCCAGAAATCGATTGTGAGTTATCCTACTGCTGGTGTAATAATAATATTTCATAATATGTATTTCAAGATTCTAAATGTATAACCTCTTGTTATTACAGTGGATGATTTGAAGGCCAACACTGAATATACAGGATACACCGTAGGCTCTAGTGTAGTTGTGTGGTTTTGGGAGGTTGTTAAAGCATTTAACAAGGAAGATAGGGCTAGATTGCTTCAGTTTGTAACTGGTACATCAAAGGTATTGTGAATACTGATAATAATTTTATAAAGTAGAATAAACCCTACTATTGAGTGGGACTTAACTGGGGGTATGTTTGTTTTGTTTATAATGATCTATTAAATGCATATTTGCCTCAGGTTCCATTGGAGGGTTTTAAAGCATTGCAAGGTATATCGGGCCCACAGAGATTTCAAATTCACAAAGCTTATGGAGCTCCCGAGAGGCTGCCATCAGCTCATACCTGGTTTGTGTTATTTTTGAAAGTTTTTTTTTGCTTTTTGGTGCAAATGTTATATTTTTCAACTCGTAATTTTTTTTTTCTCCTTCAGCTTCAATCAATTAGATCTTCCTGAATACATATCAAAGGAACAGCTTCAGGAGCGGTTATTACTTGCTATCCATGAAGCCAGTGAAGGTTTTGGGTTTGGCTAATGATGCTGAGCTTGATGTTATGGTGTCGGGACCACCAGCATCTGATTCGGCCATTGCTGTTATGTAGATGTTAGTTTCACTCCCTCATATAACTTTTATAATGTTATTTTCACTAATATAAACATTTTTTCAACAAAATAAAAGAGCAGTTAAATGAATGAACCCATGGTGTCTTTTATTTTCTCAGATATGAATGAACATTGATTATGCAACGCGATGCAACTTGAAGAACACCAGTCCTTATGAAGAAACAGAGTGATGCATGTACCTTAAGAAGATTATAAGATGATGTCAAGCAAGTGGTTTATAGCGTGGGACTGAGATCTTACGGGTTGTTTTTCGCGTCATGCAGACTAGAATAAAATGATGAAAACTTGAAACACAGATCCATAGGTTTATGTAAATGCTAGCCCTTTTTGGTTGGTTGATTGGTAGCTTTTGACCAATTTGGTTTTGTGATTCATGGTACCATGTATTTTGAAGCCTTTTTGAAACCATCTTTGGTTCATATTTTTACTTTCTACAAAAGTTTATATCATTCTTTGCAGACAACACTTTAACCCAAATGACCCAATTTCTGCATGTCAAAATGGTTTGGTAGATCTTTCTAGCACGTTTTAAACAAATTACTATATTTCATATTATTATGAAAACTATCAATGATACTTTCTTAGAAATATAACAAGTTTAGCTTTTTCACCTATTTATCTTTTTCACTACTTGTTGAATCTTTACAATGTGAGTGGCTATTGATGGTGATTGGTGATCTGTGTCACTGTGTGATTATTATGATGTTAAGCACCCTTTATATTATGGATATTGATTTGATTGATATTGACACTCGTTATATGCATGATTTGTTAAGGACACTTCTAAAATGTCCTGCGTTTGTATTATACTTCTAAATGCTGTATAAGGTGCATCGAGTAAAATCATAGGTTGCACAATTTTTTGGTCTAGTACTTCTTGTCATTATGTTTGGTAGGATAGCCATGTTATACTTTTAAGTTTTGGTGTTGTATAATAGGTGTCCAAGAATATGCACGTAAAAATATACCAAATATATTAAAAAAATCATTAATCTTTATAGCAAAATACTTCTGTTTTCTTAAAGAATCATTTTGTGTATATAGAAAATCATTAATTTTTTAAGAAATAGATCCAACTTTTTATTAAAGTTTTTGCATTATTACTATCTTTTATGAAAAGTATATTCATATTACTCATTACTTAACTTTTAGTGCATTATCCTCGCTGATAGACTCACTTCATCGAATTCGAACATGTAGCTGTTTGGGAGAGTTTCAAGTCAGGCGAGGTGGCTCCACGGGTTGCTTCGGTTGAATTGTTGTTGTTCACCCATGGGCGGACCCAAGTCTAAAACCTAGGGTTGGCCACATCCCATGAAAAGAAAAATGTCTAGTATATATATAATCTAATTCCGATCGACCCCTAAAAAATTTGAACACCGACCTTCATAAAATTTTGACACCAACCGTCATGCAATTTTGATATCAACACTAACGTAAATTTGACATCGACCCAAAAAATCAATAAAAGAGTTTAACCATTGAACAAAGAATGAATTACCTACTAAGTATTTGAATATTTAACCTTAAGATCTCTAGATTATGTAGTGACAAGATTTAAAAGAAAGGAAGCACCGTTGAAAGCAAATTAACGAAATTATATTTCTATTATACGCTTATATAACGATTGACGTATATTTATACCTACTAACTATTCCTTATATTTTTGTTTATAGCGTGACTTGAACTTAAGCGGACTAAAGCAGAAAATTTTAATATTTAGTTATACACAAATAACCTCTAAAAATACTGATCCCCATGAAAAGAATTTCTGGATCCGCCACTGGGTTTACCAATGATCCCCGTAACCCTTGCATGCAATCTTTCCGATCACACCACTGATTTAACATTTAGTATTATTATTTTATGCAATTGTGTTTCTTATTTATTTTAATTTATTATAAAATTCAGCTACTAGGCTTTCCTTAATTGTAGATTAGTGGTGTGTTAGGGACCGTTTGAAATGAAGTCTCGGTCAAAAGATGGTGACCGAGTAAGGGGTTGTTTCAAAAATCACCGGGTAAGGGGAAAGATATGCATGGGTCAGTGGTGTCAGATCGGATCAGATGTGAAAGAGTGAGAATCAAACACGCTGACCGGCTAAAATGTCTAACCGGGTCAGTGAGTCAGACATTTTGACCGGGGCAGAAGCAAATCAAACAACCCCTTAGTTTATTTCCTATTGTTCCTTTTGTATTGGTCATGAATGAATGAGTGGCATATGAGTTTGAGTTCTAGTTTCTTCTCTTTGAGAAAATCTTTCTGTTCCATTGCTATTTCTATCTTGCCACTAGAAAGGTGAACTTTGGAACCTAGAATTGAGTTGGGTGGTGAAACTATATCCCAATGTCAGTCCCACATTCGCTCGACAAGAAGACTAGTGGTGAAATCTGTATCTCGTTAACCCGTTGTGTTACCATTTGTGTTTGATATTTGAATCTCTAAGCCGTTGTCTAACACTCTCTTTAGGAATGGCCTTCTACACTTCTTCTCTTCAACCTTCCTTAGACAAACCTACCATCTATAATGTTGAATGAGTATGTATGAAACCACTATAGTCCATTGAGGGGTTTACACACATACCATTGACCAAACTGGCACAATTGAGTGACGAAATACACATGTAATAGACTCATGCCTCACTGTGCTCGCATAGTCTAGAGTCCTTCGACGTTGTTGGCACTTTGCTTTTGAGAGTGTCATCTATCACACACCTGTCTTGTGTACATTGTTGGCTCAAAACTTTATAAACAACCACAAAAACCCAGAAACAACCACAAAAATTCAGAAATACCAGTGATCTTTGTGAAACTCCACGACTCTTTAGTTGTATTATTATTAAACCAAAACTCAAACCTTAAAATGACCTCTAGACCCTATTCTAGAGATTAATGAAGAGACTGATGCAACCTAAACATCTTAAGTCTATCCTGCTTGCTGCACAAGTGCATTAAAGAAGAAGCTTAGGAAGTTTCACACATGAAACAAAAAAATACTCTAAGTATGAAATCTTCCGAAGCCAAGACCAATATCTTCCGAAGCCAAACATGAAGTCTTCCGAAGCCTTAGAGACAAAGTCTTCCAAAGCTTCAAGTTCATGAAGACAGATTTCTTCCGAAGACTTTTAGTAACATGCGTTATCTGATGTACCGTTCCATAAAGCTGGACACCTTTCCGCTGCATCTCTGCAAGTCACCAACTTACATGAGTTGGTGAAAAG